>OY978220.1:30033851-30264868 GCA_963854785.1 Vaccinium vitis-idaea | reverse complement strand
AACACAGAGATTTATCGTGGTTCGGTCCGTAACTTCACGGCCTAGTCCACTCCCCAAGTGTCCAACTTGGGATTTGTTGCACTATCTCCAATAGTAACACTTTCTAGCTTCGCGGGTGGTAGAGAAACCTTTACAACAAACAATTTATCCCCAATTGCTCCAACTAGTTTTGACTCCGGTGCTAGTCACACCTATCCCAACTAGTTTTGACTCTGGTGCTAGTAATATCTAACCGAGTGATTTTTTGTCACACAAAAATCACTCACAAAAGATAAATTCTCACAAGGGTGTACAATCCCTTTTACAATGATATCTCAAATAGAACACTCAAACTAGTGTAGATTATGCAAGATAAAGTTTGGAGTTGATGAATAAAAATGGCACACAAAATTTTTCCGTTGGAGCTCTCTGTCTCTTTGTCCTCCTTTTTCCTTAGCATTATTTATATGCTACTGGTTGGTAAATGGACATTAAAAGAAAATCTTCACATTGGAAATAGTTAAGCCATTGAATCCTTGTATTATGGCCTTAACTGAACCAAATGATTGCCAATACAATCATTTTCCTTTTTGCCGTATAGCCGTTGAACCAAGTGTGGAAATAAGCCAATCCATTTTGGCTTGATGAAGCAAT
Source organism: Vaccinium vitis-idaea (assembly GCA_963854785.1). Taxonomy (NCBI): domain Eukaryota; kingdom Viridiplantae; phylum Streptophyta; class Magnoliopsida; order Ericales; family Ericaceae; genus Vaccinium; species Vaccinium vitis-idaea. The sequence continues at coordinate 30,264,235 of OY978220.1, read as the reverse complement.
CCAAAGTCAAATCCTTTTTGAATTAGCCGTTGAACCAAGTCCCTTGATTGAAACAATTAAAACATGCCTTGATTGGAACAATTCCTTTTCTCAAATTGCCTTGTTTGGAACAATTAAAACATGGTAATATTCCTTTGCACTAGCCGTTTGAAATAATAGCTTCAAGTAAGGCAGTAGATGATTCTCGATTTGCCGACTTCTCTTGTAAAGCTTCCTGACCATTTGAGCTTCCCACAATATAGGAAAAGATTTGTCCTTAATCTTTTTCCTTTTGATTTAAATCTTGACTATTGGAGTAGTGATTTGGTGTAGAACCTTTCTATATGCGCATCAACCAAATCCTACAAAATAAACAATTATTTAAATGAGCATCAAATCTCATAATATTAATTATATTTCACTTTTTAACTAAATATGTTTGTTATCATCAAAATCAATAATGTTTTTCTAAGAAAACATTTGGGCAAACAATTTCCCTTCTCTGGAACAACTTCTTCTCTAAACGCTCTACAACATGTCTGACTCTATCTCCCTCTTTGTATTGTTTGTACGGTGAAAAGAAAAACAAGAGGGAAATGAATTATTATAGGAGAAAATGGAGACAAAGGAGTAAATAATGGGATGGGTGGTGGCTGGGATCAAGGTTTTCAGAGATAAGGGATGGTAGTATTTCAGAGATAGGGAAGTTAAAGGCTTTGGATATAACAATAATTTAGGATTTATATTATATGTATACATCTATATACATAAATTATATAGACACGTGCATATGATCGGTTATTGTACGTAAACACTCTCGGACACATGCACATTTGAACGTAGACGAAATTCGTAAGTATGCAAATTACATCAAATGAACTAAGATTTTTATAAATCAAAAAAAAAAAAAAAAAAAAAAAAAAATATATATATATATATATATATAGGGAAATTTTCTTATCCACACTCCCGGATTTAAGGAAAAAATGGGGTTTTTTTGTGTTGCAAATTTTTTTTGGAAAATCCGATCCGTCCAATGTGTTCAGAAGGTGTTTTCAAGGGTCCACGCGGAAAATCTTCAAAAAAAAATACCGGGAAGGGCTTGATCCATGCAGTTTTCGCAAAAAATGTAAATATATATATATATATTTTTTAATTTTAATACCACGTGTTCGAAAATTTGGATCTTCATAAATATACTTAATCGAAAAATAGTTTAGTTTATAGGATCGAAAACCCCCTAGCCCCACAGCCAACTGATCTGTAGACCTGCCTAAAACAGAATCCAAAAAAGGGAGCATCGAACCGGGAATATCACGAAGGCTGGGCTCCGGCTCTCCTTCGCTGTAGGTCACCATTGGAGACTGCCGCATACGACAATGTCCGGCCGTGTACACGTCTGGGCGTACATCAAGCTTCCAACAACAGAAGCATATGGTTCATCTGATTTTTTTCTATATCGCTCCTCGGGCCTTATTAGTAAAGGGGGAAAGACTGAGCCTGTCTCCCTTCTGTACAGGTGCCATACTGAGTTTGCCCAAGATGTTGACTATAGACACGTAGGCTCAGATCCGATGTTTCCAGTTTGTTCTGATGGTGCCGTTGACCGAACTCACGTTATCTCTCTCTTTCTACAGGCAGCCCTTATATATAGCCCTTATTCATTCTTGATTGCTCATAAGCGAGGGGTTGACCCTTATCACAAAATTACAACAAAATGCAACAGAATTTTGTCGATATGCAATTCCAGTGATTTTTCAGTTTGGCTTAGGCCATTCTCAAAAAATAGTCATCAATAGTGCCATTTGGCAATATATATATATATATATATATATATATATATATATATATACATATAGGATAATGATCTACTAAGGACTCCCTTAGGATAATTCCGTGCGGACCTCACCATTCCGGATCAAATTTTGACGATCCGAACCGCTCAATGTTTTTAAAATGCATTTTTAAGGGTCCATGCGGAAAATCTTCAAAAAAAAAATACCCGGAAGGGCTTGATCGGATCAGTTTTTGTTAAAAACGCTATATATAGCAATTGAGGAAATTTGAAGTATTACAAACGGATAACCAATCAAGGCAATTGAGAATCAAATTATGTCTGCCCAATCAAGCTTAATTAAACGGCTACTCTATACAAGGAATGTATTATAGCTGTTTGTATCAAGACATTTTGAATTGGTGAAATTCAAAATTTGAAGTGGGGCTAATAACGGACATTTTTCATGCATATAAAGTGAAGGCAAATTGATGGTAAAAAATAGTGAGCTCCAACGGGAAAAAAATTACATGTGCCATCATCCTTACCTTTCAACTTGAAGCTTCATCTTGCATATTCTACATTAGTTTGAGTGTTCTATATTTGAGCTACCATTGTAAAAGGGATTGTACACCCTTGTGAGAATTTATCTTTTGTGAGTGATTTTTGTGTGAGAAAAAATTACTCGGTTAGGTGTTACTAGCACCGGAGTCAAAACTAGTAAACTAGGTGTGACTAGCACCGGAGTCAAAACTAGTTGGAGCGATTGGAGATAGATTGCTCGTTGTAAAGGTTTCTCTAGCACCCGCGAAGCTAGAAAGTGTTACTATTGGAGATAGTGCAGCAAATCCCGAGTTGGACACTTGGGGAGTGGACTAGGCCGTGAAGTTGCAGACCGAACCACGATAAATCTCTGTGTTTGATTTCTCTCTTCCCTTACTCCTTATTTTCTGTCATATATTATTTCATGTGTGTGCTTTAATCTATTTATTTTTATTGGGTGTTCCATTTAGTAATTTAATTCCGCATTAATTTTTTGAGATACACAATTCACCCCCCTCTTGTGTTGTGATAGGCGCGTAATATCACGGGTATAAGCGTCTAAGTAGGGCGAATTAGCGCGTTAGAGGCGCGTTTTATTTCATTTTCCACTTGATGCGGTGTTGTCTTTTGTTTTTGGTGTTTGTGTCTATTTTGTAGGAAACAGGTTGGAAAAGAGCGCATAAAGTGGACACATGGCGGTCAGGCATGTGGGGTATGGTGGGACCCAAGCAAGGACGACCACACAAGCTGAAAAGTCATTTTAGAGGAGGCGGTATCGATACAAGAGAAGTCCTGTATCGATACCCAGGTCACCAGCAGCGAACAGAAGCTACGGGTATCGATACAGGACTTCTCCTGTATCGATACCGAGTGCCTTAACTTGTGCCGTTTGACTTGCCACGTGTGTTGACTTCGGGGGAGCATAAATACCCCGATTTTAGGTCAAATTAGGGTTCAAAACTTTGTTTAATTATTGCTTTCAACTAGTAGCCGACTTTGCTCTGGAGATTCCACTTTCCGGAGGCTTTTCCATTGAAGTTTTTGGAGTTCCGTTCGCTGTTTCAAGTATTTGTTTCGGTAACTTTTATTTTATTTTCATTAGAATCTTCGTTCGCGGGAGTTTGTCCGCGCTCTGTTTTCGGATCTCGGTTTTAATCCTTATCTAGTTATTCAAGCATGTTCAATTTCAGAATTTTGATATTTGTTCAATTAAATATGTGTGAATAGTCGTTTTGAGTGCGGCCGCGGGACCAAGGTGTCCCGTGGCTAGGCTAATTCATGTTCCACCTCGGTGCCGAATCAATTCAATTAATGCGCAGTTTTTGATTACGAAAATTTTTCTAGCAAACAAACCCGGGCATCGCCAATTCCAATTGCGCGCTGAAATCGGTGACAAGTGGTGTGCACTTGTTGGGAACTATTTTCCATATTTTTAAATCTATTAATTGAATCATTGTGGCCCGAGTGAATGTGAATTAGGCTAGCTGCGGACACCGTAGTGCCCTCGGTTGTGCTCTCCTGTTTAAAATCGTAGCCCAGTAGTTGAATTAGTTTAGTTCGGTTAATTAAGTAAATCATCTGAGCAAGGGGTGGCTACCTAAGAGCCAATTACAAACGTAGAGCTGACATAGTTTGAGTCAAACACCGTAGACCGTCTCTGTGGTTCGACTCCGGTACTTCCGGATTTATTGTGCTGCACCGGTCGATAGTCCCACGCTTGGGACGAAATCTTAGTTAATTTTTAATCACCCGAACGGTCAAGCATGTTGCTATCTGGGCCAACAAATAACAAAAAGTAGGGCGGGATACTTCATTAAAGCGTTGATCTGTAAAAAAAAAAAGAAAAAAAAGAACAATTCAACATTAGTAATGATCGAGTATTATCCAAAAAGAAGAAGAATTGCTACATTCGTAGTCAATCAAGCATGAACACAACCTTATAAAAGGAAGAGTCAATTTTACGGCCATGAAACACCAAGCAAGCAAACACCACCATGCAATCAAAGCCCAGTAATTTTAACGCTAAAACATTAACAATTCAGAAATCCAGATTTAGGAGATATGGAGAAATAGAATATAGAACAACTTTATGACATCACAAGCATGTATACTCCAAATGTTTGACAAATCAAATGCCAACAGTAAAATAGAAAGAGAAACCATATCAGCTGAGAGTATTCCTCAACCTGGTACATCAGTTCTAAAATGCAAAAACTGTCCTACCCTGATAGTTTGAGCCAGGAGAGAGACTCCCATGAAGTACATCAGTCGTAAAGCGCAAAAACCCATGCTGTGCATGATTTAAATCATGGGCATATGGACTCCCATGAAATGAACAGAAGAGATTGACCCATTCAAATACGTTACGAGTTGTAGAATGTCCATGGGCCAGGCCGAGCCTATATATTATTCAAACATGCACCTCAAGAAGGCAAGGCACCAAGCGTGCTAGTTTCTTCCTTTTGTTTTAATGGGCAACATAGATATTATTAAATACACAAGTCATTTTCTTGTTTCTCCATTTTTAGGTCAGAAACAGAAACTGTATACTACGAATTTTGTTTTCACCTAATTTGTAATCTCTAATAAATCACTTATCATATGGGCTGTTAAGCCCTTTATACCCCCTACTGAAAAAGTTTTGTAGCAGCCTCCGATACAATCTGATACGACACAACTTCTATCACAAGCTTTTGGAACTAAAGTCTGTCTCACTTCGTGGCCACCTAAGCCTTCCTACACTTGCCTTCCTTAACCCTGTTCGAGAAGGATCTGAATCTAGGGTTGTGGACTCTTGCAATGGTTTACCAAACCCTAAAAGTTAGACTAGTAAAATTGACTTTGGTATTACTCAAATGATTCCATCATTCAAAAATTCTGTAGGGGCTTAAAATAGTTGCCATGACTCCACACCAACACTGGTAAATGAATGCCAAATTGCTAACAAAAGAAAAATGGATGCCAAATTAGGACTGATCTAACAGGAGCAGAAGTATAAAAACGTCGAAAACATGCTACCATTGATCATCCAATAGGGCCCCAGGAACTGAAGCAACAAGGGTTTTCTGAATGCAGAAATGTGTACTAAAAAAGTCCCAGGTTAATCCAACAGACCTCAAGAACACAGCAAACATCAAGCAGATTGTGTATAATTACCCAAAAAAAAATAGCAGCAAACAGGTAACTAGAGTCAGTAGACCCAAACCAATCAGTAGGTATGTTATTCTTATCAGCATTCCTAACTCAGAGATGGCTCAGGAAAATGAACTAGCATAAGAGATCCATGTGGATGGAGGTTTGCAAAATGATATGATGAGGAATGGGTAGCCACACACTATGGCAAGATGGAATGAGATAGCTGCGCAAAGGAACATATATGTAGCTACTTTTAGGCATGCAGCTCATCAAGTAAAAAATATACAGCCAAAAGTACCCAAATCTCACTTTTCAGAGTAGAATCACAAATTAAGGGTATCCTCAATAAGCAAGTTATTGATATAGGACAAATTAAATTAAGAATAGAGAGGACTTCCTCATCAAGTCCTTGGACTAAGGATAAAAGCAACAAATCTGGAAAGTGAAAAGCAAAAGGGTATATATGCAACTATATATGCAATGCCAACACTTTGAAACATTTGTGTAGAATTACGACTAATCATTCATGGGGTTTGGCCTGGATATCAAGAGATCTAAATGGCAGCAAGCTGGTTATACATGATTAAACAAAGATTACAATGCATAGAAGTACAAATTTTCTTCCGAAATGCAATAGAAATATTTTTTCCATTTCTTTCTATACGGAAATTCGCAGATAGATTATCGATCTGACGCAGTGGAATGAATAGCCACTGTCTATTTTTCCTCCTTTCTTATAAGTGGAATCGTTTTCTATACGATATATATTAACTCGATTATCTCAGTCATTTTTTTGATGACTTTTTTTTGTTCGATTCGCTAACAATTTTTCCAATGATTAAACAAAGGGCTAATTTGCAAGAACACCCCCTAAACTATCACTTTGTTGTAACATCACCCCTTAAACTATCAAACTGCCAAGATCACCCCCTCAACTATCAAAATCAAGCAATAACACCCCCTCCCTCAAAATCTGTTAAAAGGAAGGGTTGAATTGGACGGAAAAGTTAAAAACTTAATTGAAACAAAATATTGAAGCCCAAAATGCCCTCACATGGGTGTATATAACCAGCCATTACCCATTCCATCTCTCTCCGTCTCTCTCTCTTCTCCCTCTCTTTCTCTGCGTCATTTTGGAACAAACACACCAGGTATGTCTCTCTCTCTCTCTCTCCATAGGCAGAAAATGTAGTGTAGCCAAAAGCACTTGTATAACCAAACCCAGATTTGCACAAACCGAGATTACCAAACCCAGATTTTTGGAAACCAAACCTGCTTTTGATATTGAAACCCAGATTTAAACAGTTATTTGAAACCCAGATTTTTAAACCGAAACCCAGAAACCCAGAAATTTGAAAGCCAAATTATTTGAAACAAAGATACACCTAGATTTGAAACCAAATCAATCCACATTTTGAAACCAAATCAACCCAGAATTGGGTTTTGAAACAAACATTCCATCGGCAGATTATAGAGCATTAAGAAACCAAACCTTCCAAGAACAAACATATGAATTGGGTTTTGAGCAACACAAAGACAAAACCTCCATTACATTCACACATTGTATCAAACCGTGATACATACACTATCTTCATCAACCCACATTTCAATTCCATACAACAGATTGTATCAAACCCAGATGCAAAACTAGCACAATTCTTAAGAACACACATAATTGAGTCTTGCCTTTTCAAACCCAGATACAACACAAACACAAAATCTGGGTTTTAAATCACAGATTTTTAACACAGATTCCTAACATAATTCAATCAAACTTTAGGTCCTAATTCATTCAACCCAGATTCCTAACATAATTTTCACAGATTCTTGACACATTTTGCAGAAATATCAAGCTATGAGCAGTTCTAGTAACAACACCACAGTGTCAGTGTACAGTAGTGGAGATGAAATGTGCTTTTGTTGACAAAGGCCTGTGTTGAGAACATCACTAACCGTGGCAAATCTAGGAAGACGGTTCCTTGGATGTAAAAATTACAAGGTACATTCTGTCCATTTCAATCAAACATACTACATGTGCCTAGAACTAACTAGTCCTTGTATTTTTTCAGAAATCATACGAATGCGATTAATTTGTGTGGGTAGATAAAGAAACATGTCGTCAAGGATTGGAATATGCCAAGATTATGCAAGGCAAAAAGGACAAACTAGACAGACAAGTTCAAGAGTTGATGAAGATGAATGAGGTGTTGGAAACAGGGAAAAAAAAGGTGGAAGAAGAAAATGAGGCACTGCTGTGTAAACTAGCAGACCTCACTAAGAAGAATGCGCACCTTCAAGAAGCTCTACGTGCACAGATTGCAGCTAAACATACAAGAAACAAGTCTGGAAGTGTGATTTGCGTAGTGGTAGCTATAGTGGTATCTATCTTTGTGATTTGTGTGCTTTTGTCAAGTGTGAAGCACGCCCCTAAGAATAGGCCCTTGTATTTGCCTTAAACAGTAGGAGAAATGCAGGATATGCATGCTTGCAGACTATGTAAACATGAATGAAATGCAATGCAATGCAATGTTTTGTTCAGACCCTTGTATTAGTTACTCAATGTAGTGCAACACTTCAAGCAATTCATGCACAAAGTAATACTGCAGCTTCAAATGACAGGATACAAAATACTAAAGGTCATAGCATTAAGTACTACAGCCATTGTCATTGGCAATCACTTACATTTCAGTTGTACCATAAGTCATCAAATTGAATACGAAACAGTTCTACCATAAGCCATTCTCATTGGCAATCACTTACTAATTCAGTTCTACCCTAAGTCATAAAATTAAATACTAATCAGTTCTCATTGGCTATCAAGTGGTAGATTTCTGGGTACTAGGTGTTGAAGTTGCTCTTTGGGAGTACTAATCAGTCAACTCCACCATGTTTTCTGTGCAACAAACAAAGTTATAAAGTCTATGTTAGTATAATATTAAGTCAACCACCACCAAAAAATTGGGGGTTCAGTCATCAATCACGTAGAAAATGGGTTTGCAGAGAGAGAGAGAGAGAGAACTCAATATAATATTCAGTCAACCACCACTAAAAAATTGGGGGTTCAGTCATCAATCACGTAGAAAATGGGTTTGCAAAGAGAGAGAGAGAAGAAATCCTTGCATGAATGAAACCCACTGCCCCTTCCTAGAATTAGGGTTTCAGTTAGCCTTTCACTTATCAATCACGTCAAAAATGGCAGCAATAGAGAGAAAAGAAGATTATCACCACGAAATATACATACATATATACATATATCATACAAAAATTTAGGGTTTTGAAGCAAACATTTTTCGATCTGGATGGGAATACGATTTCTTCAATAGGGATGGGAATACTGTTGAAAGAGAGCAACAGAGAGCGGAGGAGTGATAGATAGAAAGATCGATCGATCTTCTCGGTTTATGGTTTTCGATTCTGGGTTAGGGTTTTCGATTTCGATTACTTTAAGTATCAGAGGGGAGAGGGAGGGAGAGGGGACAAGTGAGAGAGAAGGAGTGCTTTGTTCTGGGTTCATGGCTCGAGATCGATCGACGGATCGATCATGGTTCTTCCTGGTGGCTGCTGCAGAGAGAGATACAGAGAGAGAGACAGAGAAGACGAAGAGGGATGAGGAATGAGGAGACACGTCTGTGCCTTAGCCCTAGCAAACGTAATTTTTACCGAGGGGCATTTTGGGTTTTCTACACTGTTTCGTCCATGTTTTAACGGTTTTAAGGTGAGGGGGTGTTATTGCTTGATTTTGATAGTTGAGGGGGTGATCTTGGCACGATTGATAGTTTAGGGGGTGATGGTGCAACAAAGTGATAGTTTAGGGGGGTTCTTGCAAATTAGCCTTAAACAAAGATTATAATGCATAGCAGTTTTTCAAACATAGTTGAGAGAGAGAGAGAGAGAGATCATAATGACGTACCAATATTTGTGACCATAAACCTGATCCCAAATTGCCTTGTCCCTTCATTTGTTGCATCATTAATGACTTAAGCACATCGATTTCTCTTTGCATCCTTGCCGCATTCTCATCCTGTCGTCTTGCTGCCTCCTCATGCCTCCTTGGCTGCTCCTCGCGCCACCTTTGCTCTGCCTTCTCGCGCTCCTGGCGCCACCTTTGCTCCTCCTCCTCCCGCCTCCTTTCCTCCTCTCGCTCCTCGCACCTTTTTGCTCCTCCGCCTCACGCCTCGTTTGCTCCTCCCGCTCTTTTTCTCACTCTGCACGAAACGACTCCATTTGAGCATCAACCATCTTTTGTAGCTGGTCTTGACGTGCTTAGTTAGAACTTGATATGGAAGTATAGGATGAGGGCATCAGGCCAACCCCAAATCCTCTTAAGTAATTCTTTCTCTCCCCAAGGACTGTTCTTGAAAGATATTCCCCTGTCACCTCCATATTTAATGTTCTCGCCTCATCTCGTATTGCCACCATTTTCGCCTGTTGTAGCAGAAGAAAAGAAACAACAAAAAAGATAAGGCATTGTCAAATGAAAAAAGAAACAACAAAAAGGTAGAGGAATAGAAGTGTTCAAGATAGGATACATACATGTTGCTCCTTACATTTATCATCGATCCAGTCCTCTGTCTCTTTCAATGTATGTGATGCTTGTATGTATCACAAAAATCCGACAGCACTCCTTTATGATTTTCAGCCTAACATATTCAAATTAAAAATGTGATATGCAGACAATAGAATAGCAGTAGAAGCAGATGATTAAATGAGACTATGAATATCCCTTTTCATAATATAAAGAATGTGACAATTACACCTATAAATTAGTTATTATATAAATTAGTTCCCTTTTCCCATAAAATTTCATGCATATATATTTTGATGCATAAAATGTCTCACCGAAATAGTCATTGCTGCAACCAAGGATTTTGAACCCAAAGTATGACCAAGAGGTAAAAATGATCTATTTTGTTTGCCAGCTGCTTTGCGGTGTTTGCCAGCTGCTTTGCGGCCCGTCCAGTCCTTATCGGTGAATATATTATCGATAAGCCACTTCCATCCATCCATGCTAATCCCTCGATAAGGATGCTGATATGGGTCGACTTTGTCTGCATCCTTCATCTTCTAGTAATGACTGCCCATGTTGTGTTTCCATTCCTTATATCGTAGGTTCCCCTTAACATTAAAAGCTTCCTCAATTAAGTATGTGTGCTCATTTCCTTCTTCAATGTCTTCTCCTAACACTGATTCCTTTTCAGTGACTTTAAATTTGTCCTACAAACATGTAATAAGTGGAATTAGTCCCTAAGTATATTCATTATCACTTGAATCAATCAATTTGCAAACTTTTAGATAGGCTTACACAAACAAGCTGCATTATGGCCTCCTTCCGCGTTGAATCAACTTGTTTCCAAGTGTGGGCGAAACCCTGAATAGGACACATCCTCCTAATTTGGGACCCAATTTCATTTGACAGCTTGGTTGCATTCTTACCACCAAAAGTCCGCATTGATGTTAGCACATAAACTGACAACCTCTCCCCATTATGGGAAGCAATCTCCCTTCTAACTCCTTTTCCAAGTGTAGGCCCTCGCACACGCGTACGCCGCTGACTTGTTGAAGGTGCACATGAAATAGAACAGTACGTAACATTTCCACTGCCTAAGTCACAATTGATATTTTCGTCGTTATCCTATTTATTGCTGCAATCTACTAAATACTTTTTTGTACATTGCACTTTTCTCGTGCTTATCAATTTGGAGAGGAATATTCAATTGAAAACGAGCTTTTACTAGATTACCCTGTAATAGTACCACATAAAAAAAGGGTTGCACAGCGCAAACTAGTACAGACGAGTGAAAAAACTTTGTTTGGTTACAATTTTTTTACAGTTCTTCCTTCTCTTTTTTGATCCAGGAGCCATTACGCAATCTGTCAAATTCTGAAATTCAATCAAAATGTGCCCCACGTAAAGGAATAAATATACTCATTTTGCATATAACTTATTCAATCAAACTTCAATAAAAAGAAAGAACTGAATGGGAACTACAAAACTTACTGGTTCAAGGCATCAAATACAGTGATTAGGACTAAATAAGGAACTCAAAAAATAGGAATAACAAAATCCCAAAGCTAGAATTCCTAAAACTTTAACTCAGTTTAGTAACTTATCAAGCGACATCTTAGCCTTAATGTATCTTATGTTTCTTATAGCCAAGAACGTAGTTTCATCTAGTGATTCCGTATACCGCTTCTCTTTCTCCATTATCTATTTTGTCCACCTTAAAAACTTTCTCAATTGTTGACAAACTGAATGTAGAAATATAAGCATAAACACATGTGGAGGTTGAAGATATAAAGAAACACTTTTTTGTTTATACTATACTAAAAGCTTCTTTATTTATGCAAAACACTTTACAAATATAGTGTCAAAAATATCTAATCAATTAGAACAACGGAGTAGATGTATTACCTACAACACTCATATTTGTAGAAGGAGATGAAGCGCTCAAAGGAGTAGACGCATCAATCTGCGGAGCAGAAGTTGGAGCTGCTGTATCATTTGGTACTGTTGCAGTTCCACGCAATGTGGCAGTCGAGTTGGATGATGCACTACTCCTCTTTGATCCAGGAGCCATTACGCAATCTGTCAAATTTTCAAATTCAATCAAACGTGCCCATGTAAAGGAACTTCTATACTCATTTTGCACATAAGTAATTCAATCAAAGCATAGATACAGATAACTTTAGAAATAGAGAAATGCAATTGCTAAAACAAATTTTGGAAGTAAATCTTGATTAAATTAGGGACTTTTACAAACATCAAACATCTTGGAATTTTATATGAATTCTATCAAACATCAGCATGCCACACCCCAAAATCTATTACAAACCCAACAACTGGAATACAAAAATGCCATTTTCCTAAAATAGCTCCAAACCACCCTAGATTTGCACTATGTCCTCCTCCTCCTCCTCATCATCATCTTCTACCCCTTGCCTATACTCCTGACTCAACCACCTATCTTTTATATTCATCCAATTCTTGTCCATTTCTTTTGACCTATAAATAACTTAAACATTAATACATGTCAATTTTCATAAGCGAAACTAATGCACAAATTGGGACTTTAAATCACTGCCTAGAAGTAATAAAAACCCTATCTAATGGTGTGAGCAGGTTTGCCATTAAGAAAATCATTGAAAACAACACAAAAGTAGACAAACCAATGTGTACATGGGACCCAAATCCAGAGTCTTTAACCGGATCCTATGAGCTACTTAAACAGCATTCACTGCATGTGCACATTCTATAAGTACATTTTAATGACAAACTTTACATATCAGTTATAAAACAAGTGTTTTAGAACCCTACTTTAATCCTGGCCCAGTTCCCCATAAAGAAAATACACACACAGAACAAACTATATATATATATACAAACAACTTCCAATAAGGGTCCCTCATTTTAAAAAACCGTGCGGACCTGCCCCTTTTTTGTGTTTCCGGACCAAATTTTGACGATCCGAACCGCTCAATGTTTTTAAAATGCATTTTCCAAGGTCCACGCGGAAAATCTTCAAAAAAAAATACCCGGAAGGGCTTGATCCCCACAGTTTTTGTTAAAAACGCTATATATAGCGTTTTTAACAAAAACTGTGTGGATCAAGCCCTTCCGGGTATTTTTTTTGGACGAATCTTCGCGGGGGCCCTTAAAAATGCATTTTAAAAACATTGAACGGTTTGGATCGTCAAAATTTGGCTCGGAAACATGAGGTCCGCATGGTAACTTAGATAAGGGACCCTTATTGGAAGGGCTATATAGGATCATGATCTATTGAGGACTCCCTCAAACAAGAATTTGGTGCGGACCTCACCATTTTTCGACTTTCCGGATCAAATTTTGACGATCCGAACCGCTCAATGTTTTTAAAATGCATTTTCATAGCGTTTTTGACAAAAACTGATCCGATCAAGCCCTTCCGGGTATTTTTTTTTGAAGATTTTCCGCGTGGACCCTTAAAAATGCATTTTAAAAACATTGAGCGGTTCGGATCGTCAAAATTTGATCCGGAATGGTGAGGTCCGCAAACTCTTATCCTAAGGGAGTCCTCAATAGATCATGATCCTATATATATATATATATATATACAATAGTGATCTACTAAGGACTCCCTCAAAGGGGGAGTTTGCGGACTTCTAACAGCAGCCGTTGGATTAGATCCAACGGCCACGAAATAAACTAAGGACGCGCGGGTCAGATGCATGGTGAACCGGCTAATAATGGTTGAACCGGTCCGGCTCAAGATCTAAGCCCCTTTCCCCTTTCCCTTTTCATTTGAACGTGATTCTCAGATTTTGTAGAGAGAGAGAGACCACAAACGACGATTTGGAGAAGAAGACCATCGATCAATCGAAGATCCCAGGTGACGTTTCTCTCTTTCTCCCTCTTTCACGTTTTCTCTCTCTCTCTCTCTCTCTCTCTCTCTCTCTCTCTGATTTTGCAGTTTTTTTGAAACCGTAGGTCGAAGAACACGCGAACAACCCTAGGTCGAAATTCAACCATCGAAGCTCGAATCGAAGGTGGTCTCTTCTCTCTCTCTCTCTCTCTCTCTCTCTCTCTCTCTCTCTGTCGTTTGATTACTCTAAAAAATCAGGGCTTTCGATTTCTCTGACAAAACCCTTTTTTTTTGTTAAGTACCCATTTAGTTTGCATAAAATCTTAATTTCGTCAGATATAAGGAGGGGCTTATGTTTGTTTGTATTTTCATCAATTTTGCTCCATATTTTCCTTTTGGTATTTGTTTTCAGCACCTGATTATGCCATTTTGACCACTTCTTCCTATACTTGCAATTACTGGGATCCTTTGTCATTCTTAAACTTGTTGTGAATAGAATCAATGGCATTGCAGTGTTTGCAATTATCTGGAATTTAAATGAGAAGTGGTCTTGTATGGGATGTTAGCCATACCTCCCTCTTGCATTATCCTTTGATCTTTGGGAAATCAAAAGATTAGACAGACCTTTCTATTGAATAGTTTTTGCTAAGAATTCTTTTGCACATTCTTTTTCTGTAAACTTAGTTTACTGTTTGTTCGTGCTTATAAACTTTCTCGAGCTTTAATATGGTTCTAATTATTGTTTTTGTTCTTTTGGGTTCACGCTGATAGTTCCTTTGGCCCTAAGTTGAAAATAAATGTTATAGTAGAATCAAAATAGGACACAAGTGCCTCATTGAATCACATGTGGCTCATTGCAAGTTACATCTAATTATAATGAGGAAGTTACAAAAATACTACCAGATTTTTATTTTATTTACCGAACAAATCGGTGCCTGAGAACCCAGGTGACGTTTCTCTCTCTCTCTCACTCTCGCATTTTCTGCTCGAATCGAACTTTCACAGACCACGAGGGTTTGCTGCGATTTTTTTTTTTTGTTTTCTGGTTTCTATTATTATACTTGTTAATGGTATTAACCTATGCTATGATGATCCTTTGATCTTTGGAAAATCAAAAGATTAGACAGACCTTTCTATTGAATAGTTTGCACATTCTTTTTCTGTAAACTTAGTTTACTGTTTGTTCGTGCTTATAAACTTTCTCGAGCTTTAATATGGTTCTAATTATTGTTTTTGTTCAAGGTTTCACGCTGATAGTTCTTTTGGCCCTGTTGGGACTAGTAAGTTTAGTTAAGAAATTTCCCTTTTTGTTTCAAAAAAAATTACAATTACAATCCTGTCGAAAATAAAATGTTCTTTTTCCTCCAGTAGCACTATTCTGTCTATGCTACTTCAAGTTTCCTGTCGTGCTTGAGAGATAGTGCTACTCCTATCCTTCCTTGGATGTCTCAAACTTCCATAATCTGTTTATTGTTGAAAATAAAATAAAAATCTGGTAGTATTTTTGTAACTTCCTCATTATAATTAGATGTAACTTGCAATGAGCCACATGTGATTCAATGAGGCACTTGTGTCCTATTTTGATTGTACTATAACATTTATTTTCAACTTAGTGGAATCTGCTTTAATCTTTACAATAACTTGGATTGTTTTAGACAGTTAATGTAGGATTTTGTTTAATCTTTACACATCTGTAGGATTTTGTTTCCTTTTTCATGCATTCCATTGTGGGATTATGTAGTGGTTAATAATAGTTTCTTTTTTATGCAGGAAATTAGAATGCAGTCTTTGAACAATATGGAACTATTGTCAGCACCATCTCAACTATGTGAATCGGGTAATTCTTCGGAAATGCTTTACTATCCTCAAGTTAACAACGAAATTATACCGAAAATTGGGCAACAGTTTAGCACTTTAAATGAGGTTCACCAATTTTACAATACTTATGGAAAAGAAGGTGGATTTGGTACGCGACAACATTCTACCAAGAAGAGTAGGGAGGGTGAGATCATTAGGAAAGAGTATGTGTGTTGCAAACAAGGAGTGAGTGCCCCAAAACCTAGTGTACAAAGTTCGGAGACAACCACACGGAGACGGGGGACAAGTAGAGAGTTTTGTGGTGCAAAACTGGCAATGGTTAAAAACAGGTCTGGTGGCGGGTTTGTGGTCACCCAATTTGTCGAGGGTCATAGTCACCCTCTTACGACGCCAACGAGGGTGCATTTGTTGCGATCTCATCGTGAAGTGCCACTTGCGAAAAAAGCTTTAACACAACAATTGGCAGAAGCAAATGTGCCATTGTGCCAACGAATGAGTTTATTTGAGGTGCAATCCGGAGGTCTTGACAAGGTGGGATTTTTAGAACGAGATCTTCGTAATGCTGAGAGGGATAGGAGGAAAGTGCTACTGGGACAGGATGCCAATATGTTGTTCGAGCATTTTGACATCGAACAGAAAAAGAATCCAGGTTTTGTGTTTAAATTTAAGGAAGATAATGAGGGGAGGATGGAGGATTGTTTTTGGGTTGATGCGACATGTAGAAAGTCGTATGAATATTTCGGGGACGTGGTGGTTTTTGATACAACTTACCAAACAAACCGCTACAATATGATCTTTGCACCCTTTTTGGGGGTTAATCACCACGGACAGACAACTCTCTTAGGGTGTGCCTTTTTAACTGAAGAAAAAACAGAATCCTTTGAGTGGCTTTTGAAGGAATGGTTGAAAGTGATGCCCGGTGGCCCGCCCAAAATGATCATAACTGATCAAGATCCGGCCATGGCAAAGGCAATTGCCACGGTTCTTCCAAATACACATCATAGATTTTGCATTTGGCACATTGTCAGTAAATTTTCAGAAAAAATAAGTGCATTATCCTATGTCACACATTATGATGAGTTCAAGAAATGTATTTGGAAGTCCGAAAGCCCTGAAGAGTTCGAAGCAGGATGGGTGAGTGTTGTAGAGAAAGCTGGGTTGTCGAACAATGACTGGTTGCATGGCTTGTATAGAATTCGTGAGAGATGGGTTCCCATTTACATGAAACACATTTTTTCGGCCGGCATGACTAGTAGTCAAAGAGCTGAAAATTCTCATGCTTTCTTCAAGAGGTATGTGTGTTCTCAAAATTCATTGTGGGATTTTGTGACACGATTTAATAGGGCATTGTCACATTTACGTCACAATGAATTGGATTTCGATCATAAAGATATAAATGAGAAGCCACGTATGAAAACCATGTGGGGCATGGAGTTGACAATGAGTGAAATCTACACAAGGTCTATTTTTTACAAGTTTCAAGAAGAACTCTTCCAAAATAGCGCGTATGTGCTAACGAAAACACTTGAGGATTTACATTGTACAAAGTGGGATGTTAAGAGGGACATGGAGAATGCTCCGAAGGGTCGTGAGGTTTCGATAGATAAATCATCAAATCGTGTTTCATGTAGTTGTATGATGTTTGAAAGTGAGGGAATTCCATGCCGGCACATGTTGGCATACTTGGTCACCATGCAAATTAGAAAACTACCCGACGAGTACATCTTACGGAGGTGGACAGTTTCAGCCAAAGTTGGTAGGGTTAGAGTTGATTTGGGTGGGGGCTCGACAGATATATGTGACACTTCAATGAGGCGAAATAGGCTATTTCCACTTGCTTGCAATGCAGTTGAGGAGGCCGTATCAAGTGAAGAAAACAGCAAAATTTTGCAAGAAGCTTTGCTATCAGCTGTACAGAAGTTTAAGAAATTGGAAATCACAAATCATGGAACGCAAGATGGAGATGGCGAATCTTGTTCTATCCAACAGCCTATTTCTCTTGGAAGCCAATATAATGTTAAAGAACCAAATGTAGTTAGGTCCAAAGGTTGTGGTAAACGAATGAAGGGAGGGAAAGAGAAAGCGATGAAGAAGGCTAGGCGTTGCAATGGTTGTGGGCAATTGGCGACACATGACAAAAGGAATTGTCCAGTACTTCTCGCTAGGTAGGTGTAGCATCTATAATATATTTATTTGTAATTTAAATTAAATTGTTTAGATGTTAATTCTAGTTCAATGTTGTTTCTTTTGTTCTTAGGAGGGCCTCGCAAGATGTTAGGTTGGACGAGGACGACGAGGACGATGACGATGACGATGAGAGCATTGACATGTTCGATGAATGTAAGTCTTTTGTAGAATCTGAAAATCTGGAAAAAAAAAATTTGAATCTGGATAAATTTTGCTTGAATCTGTTTTATAGAATCTGGAAAAAAAAAATTTTGCTTGTCTGAAAAGTTTTGCTTGAATCTGAATCTGAATCTGAAATCTGTTTTGTACAATCTGCAATCTGTTTTGTAGAATCTGGAATCTGTTTTGTACAATCTGGTTCGTGCGGTTGCTGGAAATCTGGACTTGGAAGGTGGATTCGGAAATCTGGACTTGGAAGGTGGAAATCTGGAATCTGTTTTGTAGAATCTGGTTCGTGCGGTTGCTGGAAATCTGTCAATCTGTTTTGTACAATCTGGAAATCTGGGCTTATTTTGATGTACTTTGGTTTTATCAAACTTAAGTTAATGTAATGGATTATGGTTCATGCAATGGCAGTGACGTTTTGTTGACTAATTAAGTTAATGTAATTGAATCTGGGCTTAGTTTAATGTAATGGATTACTTGTTTGTTTGTTTGTTTGCTTGTTCATTCTGGGTCACGGTTACCTTTTTTTAACGGTTTCATTTTTTTCTTGACTTGCTTGCTGGAAATTCTGTGTGTACTGTGAATGTGTTCACCAGAAATTAGGACTTGCTTGCTGGAAATCTGGACTTGTTCGCTGGAAATCTGAAAATTTTGGCTGGACTTGCTTGCTGGAAATCTGGAAATTTTCACAGATTTGGAGAAACAATGAGTGGAGTTCTTTGGACATATTTTTATGTACTTGGTTTTAGCTTTTATGAACCTTTGTTAAGAACCTATGTACTGAACCTATGTATTTTGATTAGTGGAGTAAGTTGATAATTACAGTAGCATAATGATTTTTGTTCGAAATCTGTTGGGAACCCAAGGGCCTCATTTTTGTTCGAATTTTAGGCCAATTGATGAGGCAAATTGGTGAGGCAAGCCACATATTGATGCTCCAAGGCCATGATGTTTGCTTGGATAACGTGAGCAACTAATTTGATCCAATTTGTCAACCGAAAAGAGAGAACAAAAAAGGGTGTTTGAATTTGCCACAATTAGGCCAATTGACAGTTCCAGAATTGGGTCAACCAGTTTCATTCTACGATCCAGTTCAAAAAAAAATTTCATTCTACGGTAAAAGTCTTGCCACTGCTGGTCTGCCCATACACAAATGCAGTCCCTGCATACGATGCTCGCTGGAAATTAGGACTTGGTCGCTGAAAATCAAGCTTTTTAATAGCTTAATACCCACCACAATACCTTACAAGCGTAGTTTCTTAGTTGAGGCCTCACAAACAAAAACAAGTACTTCAAATGTTTTTCTTGTTATTACACCGAGATTTTACTGCAATAGAACCAACACCAATCGGACCAAAAAAGACAAGTAATTCTTCGAACCTTGGTATTTCAGTTCTATGTAGATGTTCCAAAACTGATGTTTGGTTTGCATTAACTATCAAGAACGTACACTGGACATTGGCTTTGTATTCTTGATGCCTTTTGTACAGCTGTGGACCTGTGGCTCGTTAAAATTTTGTATCAAACAGTGGCTCGCTGGAAATTTTCAAAATGCATCCGATGCTTGCTGGAATTCCCTGCACAGTTTGGTTTCATTTTTGTGGTATCAGTACTAATTAGCAACTGCTGCGGTGTGATGTAATGGCATTCACATGAAGAACACTAAGATTGCATAATTCAATACAAAACGATCAAAATTTGCTGCTGTTTTCTGTTGACTGCTGAGACGTCCAAAAGTAGGAAGTCCATGCCAAAAAATTTTCAGTAGGTACCTTGCGTCCGCAAGGTTTCATGTTGCGTCCGCAACATAAGGAATTGCGTCCGCAGAAACATTTTTCCAGAAATTGATGCCCAGAATCACGAGTTAACTGGGCTGCAGTGGTAATGGCTATAGAATCTGGTACAATCATAATCACATTCTATATGCACATCTGTCATGTTCTACTTTGATCAAATCTCAGGACTTAAGGTTATGTAACAACTAACAAAGACCAGGGATTTTTTGGACAGCATTCCAATGTACTCGTGTTGCTTTAAGGAGATAAAAAAGGGTTCAAGATATTTGGCAGGAATTAAGTGTAGCATAAAATCAAGTGTAGCATAATTAACTAATTTTACAAGCTGTCACAGATTCAACGTCATTAGGTTCAAACAAACCAAGTATCCAGAAATTACAACTTAAATATTGGTCCTCTGGACCATGTTTAACTGAAATTACAACTTAAAAAACCTACGCCGATTAGGCCAATTCAAACACCCTTTTTTGTTCTCTCTTTTTGGTTGAAAAATTGTATCAAATTAGTTGCTCACGTTATCCAAGCATACATCATGCATGGCCTTAGAGCATCAATATGTGGCTTGCCTCACCAATTTGCCTCATCAATATGCTACTGTAATTCGAACAAAAATCAGGCCCTTGGGTTCCCAACAGATTTGGAACAAAAATCATTATGCTACTGTAATTACCAAACTGGAACTAAAAAACAACACATTAAAGCTGAAACAAAGGTTCTTAACAAATGTTTGAATCATTAACCTAACGGAAAGTACATAGGTTCTTAACAAAGGTTCATAAAAACTGAAACCAAGTACATCAAAATAAGCCCAAAGAACTCCACTGACAAGGGGGCATATTTCCATCAAACAAGTCCAGCGAGCAAGTCCAGATTTCCAGCAAAAAGGAGCAAGGGGGCAGAGCAAAAGGAGCATATGCAGTGAACAAGGGTAATTTCTTGTGTGCTCTTCTGTAATTTCTATCGTCCATGTCATTGCTCTCATCTTCATCATCATCGTCGTCGTCCAACCTAACATCCTTGATATTGTCAGAAGAAGTTTGAATGCAAGCAGTTGATGGATGTTTCCTTTTTTTTTGAAACAGAAGCAAAATGAAAAGACTCCACATTTGACCAATCCCAAAAAATTTATCCAACAAAATCTTCAAAAAGAATACGCTAACTATTGCTAAGTATGAATGAATACCTAACTATTGGTAAGTAACATGGTTACACAGATTTTCCAACTGAATGAATACGCTAACTATTGCTAAGTATGACAAAAAGAAATCAGACGACCACTGAGATACTTGACAAGACATGATAACTGGATAATGCCACCAGTAGTATCACTATCCTTTCATAATTTCTTGTTTTCCAGGCAAACAAATTCAATTAAGGCCTCAACTTGAAGATTCTGTGAATAGAGCCCAGTTTCACCCCCCAGACTGGGGATACAAATACTAAGAAAGAAATTAGCCACCAAAAAAGCATCATTCAACCTCATTTAAGATTCCCTTACCGAAGGGATACCCACTACAAGAAGAAAAAGTGAACTTGATGCAAGTGTTCGATTTTTCTTTGCATCAGACAGAGAGACCAGATACGGTAACAACACTTTTTTGGTCACTCAAATGCCACATAGGTAATCGCAAAAAGATACAAACTTCAGTCATTGGGCAATAAACAGTAGAAAGAAACGAAAAACAGTCTATGTGAGCTTCGACCTAGCGTTGTTCTCGTCTTGTTCGACTCGACCTAGGGTTTCAAACAAAGTGAAAATCAGAGAGAGAGAGATAGAGAACGTGAGAGAGAGAGAGAAAGAGAGAGAGAGAGAGAGAGAGAGCAGACCTTCGAGATTCGAGCTTCGATGGTTGGATTTCGACCTGGGGTTCTTCGACCTAGGGTTTCAAACACTGTGAAAATCAGAGAGAGAGAGAACAAAAAAGAGAGAGAGAGTCAGAGAGAGAGAGAGACGTCACCTGGGTTCTTCGATTGATCGATCGTCTTCTTCTCCAAATCGCGTCCGTGCTCTCTCTCTCTACAAAATCTGAGAATCACGTTTGAAGTGAAAAAGGAAAGGGGGAAGGGGTTTAACAGGTGACCCGGACCGGTTCATCCATTATTACCCGGTTCACTATGCCTCCTGACCCGCGCGTTTTGCTTTCCTTTCCTGGCCGTTGGATGAGATCCAACGGCTTACGTTAGAAGTCCGCAAATGGCTTGTTTGAGGGAGTCCACACTAGACTAAACTTTATGGATGTTTCAATTGAAACAAACAGAGAACAAGCATAAAACTCACCTTCGGAGACAGCATTGCACTAGCTGAGAGCACACTCAAACAGGGTAAATCCAACAACCTTCACGACTTTCCCAAATCAGTTGAAATCCGAGAGTTGTTGAAAACGGGAAAAACAAAATAATGAGCTTATGAACACCGATGTAGATGCGTGTCTGTGTGTGTGTGTGTGTGGATGTGGGTGTGTGTGTGTGGGTGGGTATGTGTGTGTGTGTGTGTGTGTGTGAGAGAGAGAGAGAGAGAGAGAGAGAGAGAGTACGAGGAAGCAGCGAGAGAACCAGATCGAAGTGGTGGAAGTCGGTTTGACGGCCGATGGAGAAGAATCTCTTAACCTGAAGCCGGTTTATCGATTTGAGGGTGGAGCCATGGAGATGGTTTGGGCGATGGAAAAGAGAAGCAGATCGAAGTGGTTTATCCCAAATGAAATTACGGAGCAGATCTGTTGAAAGAGATGAATCTCTCAACTTTAGTTTTGTTTAGTCTAGGTTAAGATTGAAACTGGGCATTACTTGTACCCGCCAACATTTTGGCCAATTTTCTAAATTCCCGCACAAAAACTCCCCACTTCACAGACTAATTTTAGTCGGCAAAACTAAAAAAACTCTTTTGTTTAAATTTTATGATGCAACACTAAAAATATTAAAATACTACTTATGGATATGCCTTTTAATGCATCCCGAGACATTGAATTCTTATGATGTATCCACTTGAGGCATTTTTGGCTATCGGAATCATCCATTGTTTACATTATACATATTAGATCACTCATATCGAGAATAAAGTTACTCTGGTCTTGCAACACACTTGATCGAACATAAGAACTCATTTACTTAATAAAATTAAGTCCGATCAATAACTTTTTTAAACTTGATTCAGCCAAAATTTTACGGCAATAACTAATCTAATAGGAAGGACAATATCAACGGTCTTGATCATCTTAATTGTTGCACGGTTTTTCTACACATTTGACCATACATAAGAACTCATTTACTTAATGAAATTGCGTCCCGATCAATGACCTTATTTTATCCCAATTTAGCCCAAATTTTATGGCAATGATTTAACTAATAAGAACAAAAATATCAACGGTCTCAATCATCTTAATTGTATCACAGTCGCGTAGCTACTATACATTCAACTACAACACAAGACATAGTTTGTTATTAACTAAATTCAATCTATAGATCTTAAAGGGCATCACTAAGTTAATATTTACGATTGTTGATCTGAACCATTAGAAATTCACATCTCACTGATTTCATCAATGTCACCAAAAGTGGAGATCATCGGATATCGGAAAATGTTTGATCGGATCACATTTAATGCATCCAGGGCCTTTAAAGTCGCATAGTGGACAATCCAAGCTCCACCTAAGTTTTTTTTTTTTTTTTTTTCAATCGAAAGTTCGGAACCGTTTAACTTTTACATATTATAGACGCCATCAGTTATACAAAAAGTTAATAACATAGCATACCATTAGGCATTTAATTGAACGAAAAGTACCTTTTAAAAAAAACAATTCGGTCCTGATCGACTAGCTTTTTAAACTCGATCGAGAAGAAAATTTAGACGATTGATTATTCATCAGAAAACAACAAAATAAAAGGCTTGATTGCTAAAATGCCAAAAATTGTATTTTGCAATGGGTTGGATCACGTGTGTGCGGAACAAGTGTGGCTTATGTATATTTTTCTGCCAACTAAATAATTTAGTTGGGCAATATAATCCAATCCAACATTTGCCGATTAGATTTTCTGTTGGGCAATATAACATTGGCCAACTAGATTTTTAGTTGGGAAATATAATCCAACATTTGCCGACTAGATTTTTAGCAGGAAAATAAAATATCCCCGCCAAACATTTTAATTTGTGAAAATTTTAAATTCGAGGAAAAAAGTATTGCCAACCAAATATTTGGTCGGTAATTAAATTCCCACCAATTTTTTTTCCCGCGTTATAATGTCCTCGACCACAGCATTTTTCTAGTCAGCAAATGTATGGTTTTCCGGACTAAATTAGTTTAGTTGGGGATTAAAATCACCATTGGCCAACCAAAATGTATCTAGTCGGCAGGTATAGAAATTGGAGACTAAACAATTTTAGTAGGGATTTTTAGTTGGCGATTGTGTAATTTGTTGTGGTGAAGCTATTCCAAGCTTTCGAATGTGTTAGAATAGTCTAGGTGTAGTTTAGAGTTGATGAGTTAAAGCCCCAAGTAAAGGGTTTCACGAAACCCGAGACAAAACACGATGTACCACGATTTTCTCCCGGGCCGGGACCATTTTTCCCCATTCTGTGGAGCCAGAACCGGTTCTCCACCTTTTGTGGTACCCTTTTTACTCCAAACAGTGTTTTCGTGCTTAGTAAACCCTAGATTCATTGTAGTTCATGTTTTTAACTATTCCAAGCATGTTTGCCTACTTTGGCTAAAAAGTGGATTATGGTTTTTTCGTTTCGTCTTTATTCAAAAAAAAATTGCATTTGTAGTTTCGTGTCAAGATTTTGTGTTTTCTGGATTCCTCTCGACGAGACGAATCTAACAAGTATAAAATTATGGTCAAAACTCATTTTTTTTTAATAAAGCCAAAATAGGTGGATTATTGGCCAATAATCCACCTATTTTGGCTTTATTCAAAAAAATATTTGGTTTGACCATAATTTCATACTTGTTAGATTCGTCTCGCCGAGAAGAATCCAAAAACCACAAAATCTTGACGCGAAACTAACAAATGCAAAAAAAATTTGAATAAAGACGAAACAAAAAACCAAAAAAACATAATCCACTTTTTAGCCAAAGTAGGCCTTAAGACTTTACTAAGTGTTTATGTGAGTTTCTCCATGAATTTAATGTGCTTAACCTTGTTCTTGATCGTTGTGTTAAAGTTAGGGGCCTAAAGTGTAATTTTGTGAAAGTTGGCGTGCGTACTTGTGTATTATTTACGAAACCTATTTTTATCAACTAAGTGTCACTACTGGAAATTTAGAAGTGTAAAAAAATGACCAAAATGCCCTTTGGGTGTAAAATGACCATTTTGCCCTTGTGTGTGTAAATTACATAATGTGTAGTTTTGTACTTAATAAAAAAAATCAAGGAATTGCGTTTTGTGACAAGTTAGGACTTCATTAACTAAAATAAAGTATTTTTATGTATTTACCCTTGTCGGTGGAAAAATTACCTTTTTTCCATTGTATTATGTTTATTTACAAAAAGGCCCATGGAGTTTGTAAAATTACACTAAGGACCCTAGAGTCGTGAAATTACGTTGGACACCCTTGTACTTGCTTAAAATGACGTTGGTGACCCTTACTTTCTTTAAATTACGTTTTGACCCCAATAGTTTAGTAAATTACTTTTTGGCCCCTGTAGTTTGAATTTATTATGTTTAGACCCCTGGTTTTTGATTACTTGAATTTCGTGAACTTGTCAATCAAGATATTCTGTTGTGACCCTTGTGATATCGTTATCGCTTTGCTTCTACTATTAAGTGCACTTTTCATAAAACATGTTGAATGTTAGAATGGACAACTAGGTTCCCGGGTTGGGTGATCGTACGCGGATATCACATAGACGATGAGGTTAATGGAAAAGTGAATTGGAATTGATTGATGGAGAGTTACCCCGAGATTGTTGTTGAATGACAGTTCCGCCAAGTGATTTGTTTCGGAGGATTGTTTGGCAGTCTATCTTGATTTCAAAACCCTAGGATGTGACACTCTGTGATTTGCTTCATTTGAATTCTGAGGCGTTATAAGGGTGGAAGTATTATAGACCAGTTTCGGCTATATACCTACAGGACCTGGCAGTTGCCATACGTAGCTCAGTGGTACAGTTTCGTCCCTGGAAAATTCATCCTTGCGAGGTGGCTGACGGCTGGATTAAGTACGTAACTTATACCTTCCATCGGGGCCCCCAAGTGAAGGGCAAGCAAAGGGGGAGTAAATCACAGTTTGGTCATAGTCCTTAGTGGTTAACCGAGAGGAAAGTTCTCTAGGTTGAGAACTTAGATGAATATGTACGTTAATGGCTAGTAAGAAAATCAGTTATGTGTTTATTTTATGCTCTACGATTAATTACCTGCTTATTCATTTAATTACTGTTTTTCAATCATATATGTTGTACTTTTATGTTAAGCAAGGGTTGAGAGGGTTAGAGTAGCTATTGAGTGATTTATCGCTCACGATGTTACACTTTGTGTGACGTTGGCATAATACTATGATGTTGCTTCGCGACTCGGACGTATTATGCCAGACTGTAATCAACCAGGTACCGTTGGTGTCGAAGGAGACAATTATTTTGGAGCCGAGGGTTTTCCAACAGACCAGGCTCAGGAGGAGCCGTGGAATCCAAAGTTGACCTTAATCTGTAGAACCCACCCATTTATTTTTAATGTTGGGTCTGTAATATTAATTTCTCAAACCGTACTAAGTATTTTGTAATGGGCTGCACTTCACGTTTTTCAACGTGTACTCTGATGGAAACTCTTTTTATTAAATTAATCTTAATTAGTTGTCTTAATTAATGCTTCAGAAAATCGGGGCGTTACATCTTAGGGGTTTAGTCTTAGAACACAGTGTTTGGTTTTCTATTTTTTGAAAAGTTTTTTGAGTAATTGCGTTTAGCTTCAAAATGAGTAGTCGAGATGCGCGCCAGCTACCCGAACTTCTTATGCTAAAGAGACTATATATGACTGCTGGCTAAATGTGCTTTAGCATAACTTCTGTTTTGGACTCAATTAATTTGGTATAGTCTTCATGAGAAAAATTTGTTTTTGCATCTGTATTGGAGAGTGTTTTGTATACTTATTTTCGTGATGTTGAATGCTTATGCTAGTACTTTTTTTACTTGTTCTTGGCTCCAAAACAGAATGTATAGAAGATTTGAGTTCATTTTAGTTTCTGATTATTTCATGGGATGATTGAAAAGTTTAGGGTTAAGAATCAAGAGGAGTGTTCCACTAACAAAAAACAGTTTTTTTCAAAACCAAATAGATCATTCTCTCACTATACATCACATAAAAATCTTGAAAAACTAGTTTATTCTAAAAACTGTCTTACACTCCTAAGGCACCCCTAAGGATTGAGACAGTACCAAGAAGAGCATAATTGGAATATGCAGGGTCGTCGGATAAGATTGGATGTAAAATATGATTGGTTGCATATATTTAATTTGGATGTAAAATGATATACACTAATACAAGCATTTTACTGGTTATATTTTCAGAGAATTAAAAATCAAAGGCCTGCACTATAGGGATGAACACGTCAGATTGGACCCGTTCTCTAAGTAATTCAGTAACCGAACCATTTCAAGCGGTTCTAGAAAATTAAAAACCAAAACCTAACCAATATACATGTATCCGGTTTTACCCGATTAGCGTTGGAATACTTTTTCATAACACATGAACTCAAAAGATTATTTAGAATTTGGATCACCAAACAACTAATACAATAGTTATAGGATTTTATAACATTCAAAACCAAATATGATCCACATGATACACAAAGTATTTGATAATCTGCCATTAATAAAACAACTTCTAAAATTGATAAAAATAATTAATAAAGGAGCTTAAATAAAGAATGAAATAGTCTAAAAACGAGCAAATAAATTCAACAACATGTCTTACTGGAGAATTAAAATTGGAAATTGAGTATTTGTAGGATCAATAGTTATAGTAATTATATTAAAGACTTCCTAACAAAATATATTTCTACTCTACGTACATATATAGACATAAAAGAATATCTTACTTGGGGAAAAAATAACTTACCAAATCAAGATAGATAATTATATACACGTATAAATATATTAATATTATAAGGTCCAGGTCGATTCTAACTGTGATTTTTAAATTGAGGACCAGTAATCGATTGGTTAAATTGAACCGAACCAATTTCATCCCTATTTGGCATTCTTAGGCTCTTGAACTACTTCCTAACCCAGATTAAAACGTTTCATCCTTTATAAGGGTCGTTTGGCAAAAATAATCCACATTCTATCCTTATTCAATTTTTTTTTTTTTGCATTTATTAGTATTGCGTTTATTTTTTGTGAATTATTATTTCATCTCAATGAGAGGAATTTAAAAGGTAAAAAATTATGAACCAAATTAAAAAATTTATGAATAAAAGACAATAATAATCCAAAATAAACATGTTTTTTGGATTATTATTGTATTTAGTGAATTTTTTTAAGATTTTGATAATAAATTTTCACTTGATAGATTACTCTCATCGAGATGAATTTATAATTCAAAAAAAATAAAATTAACTACAACGTGATAGGACGACACTTTTTACGTACATTGACTACAATGTGATATCATTAAACCAGTTTCAATCACTTAAATAGGACGCATTCAAATAACAATTACAATTGCTAATTTTTTTGTGCAAGTCTAAAACTTCTTTTTTAGGCTCCGGAAACCATCTCGTTAATAACCTTACTTCCATAAAGAAATCCTAACTATTTATACCAAACCAACAATTACAACAAGAGTAACATTAAAAAAAGCAAATAGTGCATGTGATATCTGATATATCCATGCATGTCTAGGCTAACTCTTCGAGAAAAGACAAGGACCATAAACTACAATTGGATGGAATAAATCTCAAAACTTTGATAATTTGTGATTTAGATTAGGGTTTCAAATAGAACCTAACATAAAATTATCCGAAATATTACCCCCATTTTTTTCACACCACCCCATGGCTCTATTGAGATGTGATTTTAGTGATCAAAGACTTTGTGCCAACCTTAAGTTTGTTACTCCCAAAAACCTAACAAACCACAAACCTAACCAACCTAACAGACCTAACGAAATTGCATCGATAAACTCATTAAGAAGTTACTAAATTGCATGTAAGTAACCATGAAAATTTTCGTGATCTATATGTCGTAGCCCCGTAGCAAAATTGTATACGTATATAGCCAAAACTCCTTTTTTAGGCTCAGTAACCATCTTGTTAACAAACTCGCATATAAAACTCCTAATAAAAGGGGCATCGATCATCGGTGTTAATTGTGTGGGGGAAACAAAGACCCTTAATTCAGAGTTGGGATTTTGCTTGTTATTAGTACATTTTTCCCCAGATTTTGATAATATGGGTTTGAAGGCTTTGTGGAGTTTTGTTTCTGTTGGTCTACTTGGAATTCTTTTCTTTCATGGTTCTTGTTTCTCTATGAAAGGTACTCCTCTTCCATAAGTCAAGCGTGTGTGCTCTCTCTCTCTCTCTCTCCCTCTCATTTTTAATCAACTAAATTTGTACTTTCTACTTTCCATAATAATTCTTCTTTTAAGAGGGATAACGTCTAGAAATCAACACACACACACATTGAATTTTTGAATGAGACTATCATTTTAGAACATCCCAAAATGGAATAAGGAACTTTTATATATTAAGAAACAGAGAGAGTACTTTTTTTTTTTTTTTTTGAAAGGCAAAAATAATAATTTTATTAACCTTTGACGAATACAAAGATTAAAGGGACGAGGAGAGAAAGCATCACAACCAAAGGAGGCATCCCAACTAGGTTAGCACCCCTCCAGAGGACGATCAAACTAGAAAAAAGATACAGAGCCTCAAGAAGGACATACCCTTCGGAGGAAAGAGAAAAGTACCAAGATGCCCCAAAGGTCCTTCTAATTCTCAACTGAGGACAATACCCTCAAGTTGGTACAAGAAAACAAACAAGATAAGAGAACCAGCTGATACCATAGTCAATTCCAAAGCAAAATCCACGTTATGGCAGCATGAATCATTGAAATGTAGAAGCTTTTCCATTCAATAGAGAGAGTACTTGCAGATTTTGTGCCATCATTTTTACCTTTTAATGTTAGAGGCTGCTATATTAAGATAAAATGTGATAAATAGTAAAAATGAATGAAAATGAAAAAAAGATAAAAAAAAAAAAGACTTTTTTATTTTTTTTTCATGTTCCCTGATTGTTTTTGTATTCTTACGACACGATAATCAAATCTGAATTCTCAGATTTTGGGAACAATTAATGAAATGGGTTTGATTCTGAATGATATATATTTTAATTGAATTGATCTTCATGGTTTTAGGTACTCCAATTCAGACTTATATATACACAACCAACTCATGATCACTTCAGTTATTTTTCATTCATTCCAGTGATATCTGTATTCTGAATAAACGTTATACAAATTCGTTTTTGTGAATGTAATCTTCTCTACATTCATCAATCTGTAGCTATTGTTTCTCCTTGGACTTTCTCCTTTTTGCTTAATTATATCACTTAATGCATGGTTTTCCATCAAATTCATATCATAAACGCATATTCACTCGATTAGAAATTTAAATGTTCAATAGTTAGTAAAACTAAAATTTTGACACACCAAACGATGTCCAATCTAATTGATTTTTTTTTTGGAAGGATTTACTATTCTACAAAATGAACGGATCAATATTTAGTGGAGTCCATAGTATCGGAAATCTATGATTTACGCTGGCGGTGTGAGAAATATTTAATCTCATAATTTTAACATCGATCCTTTTCCCTGTCTACGGGTTTTTACTGGAAAATTGCTCTCTCCCTAACAGGTCCACATCCCAGTGACCTCACGTTCACCCACCAAGCCACAGTGGCTCCCCTAGTGTCATTCTACGACTACATCATCGTAGGCGGCGGAACCTCCGGCTGCACCCTAGCCGCCACCCTATCCAAAAGTGCCACCGTCCTCCTCCTCGAAAGAGGGGGCTCCCCCTACGGCAACCCCAACATATCCAACATAGCCTCCTTCGCCGCCACCCTAGCCGACACCTCTCCCTCCTCCCCCTCCCAAGCCTTCGTGTCCACTGACGGTGTCTTCAATACCCGGGCACGCGTGTTAGGTGGTGGCACATGCCTCAACGCGGGCTTCTACACCCGGGCTCCTGCTGACTACGTCAGCCAGGCGGGGTGGGACCCTAAGTCGGTGGAAGAGTCGTACGAGTGGGTGGAGAAAAATATCGTGTTCCGACCACCGGTGCTGCAGTGGCAGTCGGCGGTGAGGGATGGGTTGCTGGAGGCGGGGGTGTTGCCGGATAATGGGTACATGTTTGAACATATTTATGGGAGTAAAGTTGGTGGGACCATATTTGATGAGAATGGGCATAGACATACGGCTGCTGATTTGTTGGAGTATGCGGATCCAACCAAGATTACTGTCTATTTGAATGCTGTTGTGCACCAGATCTACTTCAACACCAAAGGTGAGGATTAAGGGAAATGTTATTCACATTTATATTACATGAAAAATTATTCAATGCCACCTGCCAACCTCTCCTAAACCATACATTTTTGTAGGGCTAAAAAATAAGTGTATAAACTCCATCAAAATGTGTGTTAGGAAGAATAATGATTGGTCGATGCAATGCAAAGTATCAAATCATGTTATTACAATATATTTTCACAATAATAGTATCATGTAGAAGAGAAAATTTTGAAAGCGAAGAGGGTATAGTCCACGTGGTACCCTTACACCACATCTGAACCGTCCAATGAACCCATGGACGGCTTAGATTAAGGAGAGAGAGTGTGCCGAAGGAAGGAGAGAGAGTGCTCAGATCTCAGCCGTCAGTTGCATTGATTGGACGGTCCAGATATGGTGCAAGGGTACCACGTGGTACCCAATTTGCATCTAAATTTTTTTCCCATTTTAATGATATATATGCTATGCTTATTTTCAAATTGTATTAATATGTCATTCATTTGGTTGCAAAAAGATAATGAAATCAAGTTGTTACATAATTGATTTTTTTTTAGGACTACTTGTTCGAGAGTATTGCTTTCATTCTTTCAGATAACAGTTGATCCTGGAAATAGAATTTATCTGGGACTCCACCATTCAATTGACAAGGAGCATAGCCTCCAAAGTACTAAAATTATTTTCCTTTGTACACATACACATAGGGAAACAGGATGTTGTAGGCACTCTTGTAATGTAGCATCCGAGCCGTCAGATGTGTTTTCAATGGTCTTGATTTCATCTCAGCACTTTGCAGATCCGAGTCATCCAAATGCCAAGATGAAATCTGAGCCGTCGATTGCTGAGATCAACGGCTTGGATGCCGCACTACAGGGACGCCCTACATCACCCTCGGATCTGTACACAAAGCTTAAAAGATGAATGGATTGGAAAAAAAAAAAAAAGGAAAAAAAATTAATATTGCTAATGATGTCTTAAAAGATGAATGAATTGTGTAAGCTTGACAGTGTGGAAACTTTATATCCATCTCAAAATCAATTGGCAATGAGTGGAGAGGTCCCAGCATATATTAAGTGATCACCCATTCCACTCTTAAGCAATGTGGGACAATATTTCTTAACATCCCCCTCACGTGCAACCTCATTTGAGGTTTGTCATGTGTGACCACTTTTTGGGTCCTATCATCGTGCAACCTTTTTTTTGCTGGTCTGTCATCGTGGGGTGGATTGTTGATTTTTTTTTTAATGTGGAGTGGAATGGGCCCCGCTCTGATATCATGTGGAAACTTTATATCCATCTCAAAATCAATTGGCAATGAGTGGAGTGGTCCCAGTATATATTAAGTGATCACCCGTTCTACTCCTAGGCAATGTGGGACAATATTTCTTAACAGACCGGACACTCGGTTATACAAAGAATAGGTTGTCTTGGTTTCTATTTATACTTGGCTGTGGTAATTTTATAGGGCAACTAAAGCCCAGAGCTAATGGTGTGGAATTCAGAGATGCGGAAGGAAACATCCACAAAGCATACCTCAAACTGGGCTCCACGAACGAAATCATCTTGTCAGCCGGAGCACTTGGAAGCCCACAGCTGTTGATGCTAAGTGGTATTGGGCCAAGACCACATCTTTTGGCCCACGGAATCGACGTGGTACTAGACCAGCCCATGGTTGGTCAAGGGATGTCCGACAATCCAATGAATTTTGTACTCATTCCCTCCCCTCGGCCCGTTGAAGTCTCTCTCGCTCAAATCGTGGGCATCACTAGGTTCGAGAGCTATATAGAGACTATAAGCGGTTCCTTGTTGAGCCTTGTTGGGGCCTTAGGCCTTGGGGAATTCTTCGAATCGTTGGCAAATCAGGTTTGTTGCTCTTGGACCCAATATTAGACCCATTATTTTGTTGTTCTTAGACCCAAGACTAGGCCCAAATCATTGTGGCTTTGTCTTAGATGCTATGCAGCCACCACACAGCAGCTGCTGTGCACCATCCGAGCCGTTCGTTGCTCGGATGGACGACTCAGATTTCACCTCTGCACCTTTGCATCCGAACCGTTCGTTGCCGTGCGTGCAGGATGAAATCTGGGCCGTCCATCCGAGCAACGGACGGCTCGGATGGTGCACAACAGGTGTTGTGCGGGGGCTGCACAGTAGCCACCCCAAATCCCCTAAAACTACTTTGATTCGGTCAGTTTCAATTTAATGAGCTCGGTTCTTTTGTCTCTTTTGTGACTATTGTCACTATATTTTATTCTTTAATATTTTATATGACTTCAAGAACTACGTATTATAGAATAAATTGAAATGTATCAAATAAGATTCATAATGCATATTTTTTAAAAAATTACATTGAAAAACATAGACGATAGACACAAAAAGGACAAAAAGACTAATGGATAAACAAAATGGGACGGAGAGAGCATTACCCTAAACACCATCTTGGTATCCATTTTATTGAAGGTACATAAACTCATGCCGATGCATTGATACACATTTTCCTTTATGATCTCCATTTTAACTGCGTCTACTTGAATTGTAACTTACTCCCTCGGTTCTACTTTGTTTGTTCATTTTTTATATTCGTGTCAAATTCCAATTGCTAATGTCTTTAATGAAATCTCTGAAAATAGGTAATATGGATTTTATTTGATAGTTCCCGATTAGTTCTATCACAAAAAATATTTAAATCGTGAAAATATTATAGATTGAAAAATATAAACAGTTAGAAAATGATTTAAATAACGAAAATAGACAAACAAATTGGGAAGGATGGAGTAATTTGTAAGCCTTATAAATTTAATCTTGTAATTTCACATTTTTGCAGACAGCCCAGAATTTCACACAACTTCCAAACGAACTCAACCCACTTTTGAACCCGGATATCCAAGCCGGGATCATTGTAGAAAAGATTGCGGGTCCACTATCAACCGGGCACCTGGAGCTCCAAACCCGGGATCCGAACGATAACCCGCAAGTCACATTCAACTACTTCCAGCATCCACTAGACCTCGAGAGGTGTGTCGAAGGCATGAAAACCATAATTGAAGTCTTAGAATCGAAGCCTCTTTCAAGTTTTCAGTACCCTACCTTGTCTGTACAAACACTCCTTCATTTGATGCTCAGCTTGCCGTTGAACGCGCGGCCGCGACATCCCGGTGTCGCATTTTCTCTGAAACAATATTGTAGGGATACTGTGGTGACCATTTGGCATTACCATGGAGGTTGTCAAGTGAGTCGGGTCGTGGATCATGACTATAAGGTGCTTGGGGTGGATGGGTTGCGGGTTATTGATGGATCCACGTTTTACGACTCCCCTGGAACAAATCCTCAAGCTACTCTTATGATGCTTGGAAGGTAATCACAATTTGCTTTTCTTTCAAAAGATACATACACAATTTATGTTTATGGTTCAAAAAAAAAAAAGATACATACAAAATGATGTGAAGGTTGTATTATTATAGAAATTGCAACACACAATTTTCGTCCCAAATTAACCACACCATTATGTATGATATTTTCTGCACAAAATTGAGTGTAAATTTGTTCACCCTCACCTAATGAGTATAAACAAAACCCTCACTCTGATTGGTGAAAAAAGTGTGGGGTCCACGGAATCACATCATTTTGTGGTAAGCGTGACATCATTTTGTGGTGGATCCCATCACTTTTTGGTAAGCATGACATCACTTTATGATAGACCCCATACCTTTTCAACCAATCAAAGTGAGGGTTTTGTTCACCCGTTTTAGGGTGAGGGTTTTGTTTACCTTTTTAGGTGAGCATGAACAAATTTGCTCTAGCACAAAATTTCTGTCTGCATATTGTGCCCTTATTATTATCATCGTATTTGTGGAGGTTTTAATCCTGAATTTTTTATGTAGGTATATGGGACAAAAAATCCTGCAGGAGAGGTTTTCAAAGGGGATAAAGTAGAAAATTAAATATAGTACTAGTCCTTTTTCTCGTAGTAAATTATGTACGTCTGTAAATTCTATTTGCAGCGTCTGGAAAATAAAGAGGTCCATATTCAAGGTCGGCATCGATGTTAGGATTGTCCAAGCTCGACCTCAAATTTGGTTACTCATTTATTATTAAATAATAAAAAATAGAATTTATCTGTTCATCTTTATTTACTTATTCTTCCATAGTCAACATCTTCGATGTTCAATATCTTCATCGGTCAACAACTTTGGCGATCAATGTCTTGTTCCCCATCTCCAATCACCATGTCCGACGCCAGTCGCTGGCGACCATCTCCAGCGAATTTTCGACCAATTTTCCGGCGCCTACAATGATGTGGCGGGAAGAAATAATTAATTGTAATTTTATGTAAGGGTATCTTTGTCCTATTAAAAAAGAGGAGTGTAGCTCACACCTTAAAAATTAATACAAACTAATGAATCATATAACCCATTCACCAAAATGTTAGTGGATTGTCCAAACATTTATAGTGGACCTTAGATCTATTTTTTATTGATTGTTTCGATAAACAAATAGAGCAAAATTGAATCGCATCTAGTTCTGGTTTTTGACCCCACAAATAAAATAATTCTGGCTCTGCTCTTGACCACCGCCCCACTATTCCCACCCATCCTAAAAATATACACACAGTACGCGCACACCGTATAGTAGGTGCGTATTAATGTGCATAATTGATTTTAGTTGCAAGAAGAATAGTGTGAGAGTCTATAATGAGAATCCAAAAAGTTGATCGACTACTTCGAACTTGTTTGGTTTGGATCTCAAGACCTAAATTTAAAATTTTTTTAGCCCTATTTTCATCCAATCGTGCATTATCCATATTTGATATTTTCAATAATATCTCTCTCTATCTCTCTCCAATTATTACCCATATTTCTAATAATTACTTCTATTTTCTCTCCACTCAAACCCAAAACCCAAACCGAACAAGGCTTTCATTTTTTTGCAAAATGCATGCTATAATCCGCTCCAAAACATTCAAAGCACAAAAATAAAAAAAACTTAGAACGTGAAAAGTGAGTGGCCAAACATACCCTAAGTGCCACGATGACTCATTTTAGTTTTTTCTTAAAGAACGTCATCGAATTAAAAACCTTAGAACGTGAAAAGTGAGTGGCCATAAATGACACGATAACTCATTTTAGTTTTTTCTTAAAGAACGTCATCGAATTAAAAAATTTAGAACGTGTAAAGTGAGTGGCCACACATACCCTAAATGACACGATGACTCATTTTAATTTTTTCTTAAAGAACGTCATCGAATTAAAAAACTTAGAACGTGAAAAGTGAGTAGCCAAACATACCCTAAATGACACGATGACTCATTTCAGTTTTTTTTCTTAAAGGACGTCATCGAATTACTAGTTGATATCAAAGGGATAAGCTTCGAATTTTCATCCATTCCTTCATCCTACTCTTTTATTGCCTTCACAATCATTTGTACAGAATTAATGTTTTCCCAGAGAATAAGAAGTTTTGATGGGAAAAAAAGGAGAGGGATCACTAATAAGAGAGGAAACTATGGTACAACTCAATAAACTGAATTTATTAGTAACATTCTAAAATAATTCTCTTCGATTAACTTTAGATAATTTGTTTTACAAGTAAAAAGTGAAAGAAAAATAACAAATATTCTGAAAATGTGAGAGCATCGACAATGGCGTAACCAAAATTGGATAATTAAAAGTTTTTGTTTCGCCTTTTGGTTATCCATTTAAGATATTGCTAAGGTAGCTATGTAGAGGTCACAATGGCATAATCAAAATTGGAGACCAAAACTTGTCACACCACCCTTTTTTTTTTTTTGTCATTCGTCATTCTTAATCTATTACATGCCGGGAGGGGGTAATAGGACTCAATCCTGGAATGCAATGTGGGACATCCAAAGCTCTACCGCATGAGGTGGCCACCACTTGCTGTCACACAATTTTCAAACTACAAAAATAAAAAGCTATTATTTAATAATTGATTGTGCGCGATTACTTACCGATAAATCCAAGAGGCCATTTAATTCAAGCAAATCCTGTTCTGAGTTTCCCAAAATTTTTTATCAAAGATAAAATCAAGATTTGATAAAATCGCCCTTAATTTTATCAAATGAGGTGGAGGGCCCTTGATTTTATCAAATGAGGTGGAGGGTTGATAAAATCTTAGCTTTTTTTGCATTCAAAAAGGCTGAGATTTTATCAACCCTCCTCCTTATTTGATAAAATCAAGGGGTGATTTTATCAAATTTTGATAAAAAAAATTCGGGAAACTATGGCCTTGTTTGATAACACAGATTCAGCACTTAAAACTGAATCAATTAAGTAATAAGTCATTAAGTAGGTTTGATAACCACATTTTATGTTACTTAACAGATTAAGTACCACTTAAAATGTAGGCTAAAAAATTGATAAAAATTAAGTAGCTTTGAGCTACTTAATTCTGGCTGAATTCCTATGTGCTTACAATCAACCATCACACCTCCGCCGCCACTGTCACCACCACCACCATTACACCACCACCATCACAACCACCACCACCACCACTGCCACGCCGCCGCCACCACCACAACCACCACCATTGCACTGCCGCCACCGCCATGCCGCTACCACCACAACCACCACCATTACCCACTGCCGCTATGTCGCTACCACCACCACCATTGCCACACTGCCACCACCACCACAACCACCACCATTGCACCGGTGGCTACCACCACCACCACCATTGCACTGCCGCCATGCTGCTACCACCACACCGCCACCACCACCACTACCACACCGCCGCCACCACCACAAGCACCACCACCACCACACCACAACCACCACCGTTGCACCGATGGCTACCACCACCACCATTGCACTGCCGCCATGCCTCTACCACCACCACTGCCACACCACCACACCACAACCACCACCATTGCACCGGTGGCTTCCACCACAACCACCACCACCACCACCATTGCACTGTCGCCATGCTGCTACCACCACAACTACCACCACCATCACTGCCACACCGCCACCACCACTATCACCGTTACCCATATACCACCACTACTATTGCCATTCCACCGCCATCAGTTCACCACCACCACCAGCATTCCACCCTGCCCACCTCAACCACTACCACGCCATAACCATCACACTACCACCACTACACCACCAACATTGCACCACTATTACTCTATTGCCACCACAACTCACCATCATTCCACCACCACCATTACTCCACTGCCACCGCCACCACCCTCACCACCTCCTAATCACCACTCCACCACTACCACAAATACATGATGACCATTAATAAAATTAAGAGACAATTAAAACCCAAAAAAAAAAAAAATTTAATTCAGTGCTTAATTTGTTTTATCAAACAGCTTTTCAGCTTAAAAAATTAAGCATTCAGTTTTCAGTACTTAATTTTCAGCTTTCAGCTTTCAGTTTTCAGTTTTATCAAACATAGCCACATGTGTAAATATTGCTAGCAGTTAATAGAGCTTTTAATGATCCCCATGGACGGTTCACCGACCTTTGTTAATTAGTGCAAATCCACCCATAGCCATTTGTTTTGTAATTTCCATAATTAATTTCGCAGACTTATTTATTTATTTAGAAATAGAAGTTGAATGTTTTGACAATGCCATTCTTGATATCAAATTAAAAAATAACTTTGACAATGTTATTTTGGGATCTGCGGTGAATTTGCTCTTAGAGCATCCACATCCACCAATAATGCTGCATACACAACATCCTGCGTGCACTAGTTGCATGATTGGTAATGGGAGAAGAAACAATTTGAAACTATTTTATAACCGCCAATCATGTATTTCCAAGCAAGATATTGTGTTTGGTGTTGTGTATGCAACATTATTGTATATCCATAAACACAAATTATTCATTGCCATTGCTTTTAGCAATGATATATATAAATCCTAACCTCTATCAATTTTTTTTTGGAGCCAGGGTAATTGGGATTCTGACCAAGTTCATATCAGGTTTTCGCTAATTTATGATGAGATTAATCCATTAAAATTAATTGAGATGCGCGTAAACTAATTTGAAGACTCTGACTTATCCAATAAAGATATTACAGCTAGATACATAAATAAGGTCATCGACTCATCGCTGTTCAAAAAGCACTTTCACACGCTCATCCCGAAATAAGGACACTAAATAATGCCAGTATAAGTTAGGCAACAACTAATCCGTTGTTATTAATTTATATTTATTGGTTTATTGATATGGTAATTAAGTTGTTGAGACATTAATTTACTTAAATTTTGACACCACAGCATTACCTGTCTATAAGATTGGAAATTAATCAAAAACTGATCGATGGCTTGGCCACAGGAATCAAATCCTTTGTTCCAAAAATCCTCTATTCCTCTGTTTCGGTACATTTCCGGCCATTGGATCACATGAAAATTTTAAAACAAAATACAAACAATCCAACGATCTAAAACACTTCGGCACACAGACGAACACCATTTTTCGGAACAGGGGATCTTAAATGCTCGCTCGGGGAGTCAAATCCTCTGGCGTTTGGTGGTTCAATTATTTATTCATACTATTACACGTTTGGTATTACCCTTTTGTTTTCCTTCCTCAGACCAACACGTTTGAGATACTAGCATACACAAAAACCTTATCGCATTCTTTGTTTGAATTTCTTGCGAACTCAACCAAAATTGGTGACATATTGCACATGGCGAATTTCTTGTGAAAGGAAAGAAGCCATCTCAATGTCAAGTTGTTGAACGAAGTGTCTATTAAAACAAACAAAAACAGAAAAAAAAAAAAAAAAAAAACAACAACAACAACAAAAGAATCATTTATATAAAAATTAATGTGGACTGAGGAGGCCTAGTGGGTGCTTGAAAAATATCAGATAGATCAAATATCGGTAGCTACAAAGATTGCGATACGTTTCTCTTAAAGTTTATTCTCTATATCATAGTTTTCTTCAAGATAAAATGTGTTTCGTTCATATTAATACTGATGTCCGATTTTGACTTATTTTTCCCGTGCGCAACAAACTTATCGATTCAAACAAAATGAATAGCCAAGTGGTGGCTATCTCATGTGGTAGAGCTCTTGGATGCCCCACACTGCATCCCGGTATCGAGTCTCATTCCCCCTTTCCCATGTAATAGATTAGGAATAACCACTACAAGAAATTTGGTCATTGGAGACGAATGAAATCGTCACAAAAAGCATGGTTTTTGTCTCTGATAGTCTTGGTGACGAAAAATAGTTTTGTCACCTATAGGTTGTCTCCGAAAGTCACCTGGTGACGAAATTATTGTTTCGTCACCTATACTAAATTTTGGTGACGAAATTTTTCGTCACTAACCGTGACAGAAATTGGGTGACGAAATTATTGTTTCGTCACCTATACTAAATTTTGGTGACAAAAATTTTCGTCACTAACCGTAACAGAAATTGATGAAGTGGCGATGATTTGGTGTTGATGTGGCCGCTGGCGTGGTGCCTACGTGGCAGCCTGCGTGGCGCCTCCGTGGCGGTCGCGTGGCGCTGGCGTGGCACCTCCGTGGCGGCCTGCGTGTCGCTGATGTGGCGCCTCCGTGGCAGCTGAAAATTTGAGAATTTGCTCCTCCTGTGAATCGAA
Organism: Vaccinium vitis-idaea; assembly: GCA_963854785.1. Lineage (NCBI taxonomy): Eukaryota > Viridiplantae > Streptophyta > Magnoliopsida > Ericales > Ericaceae > Vaccinium > Vaccinium vitis-idaea. The sequence continues at coordinate 30,223,415 of OY978220.1, read as the reverse complement.
CCGGAGACCTCCCTTGAGCGCGGGCGCGCGCGAACCAACTGAGACAAGCCAACTATCATGTTATAGAAGCACCTTTTTAATATTTATACTATACAAACCGGATTATTCTTATACAAACCCCTACTAATATCATTTCTTTTATAAATTTTATACTTATACACACACCTACCAATATCACTACTTTAATAATTATTTTTTTTAACACAAAAAATTTTCTTTTTTAACAAAAGCCTTTTAATAAATTATTTAATCGAGTTTATACTATACAAATAATTTTTTTTTTATTCCGATTGTTTTACACTCCCCATTTGAACACCCATTATACAAACACCAACTAATATATTTTTAAATATATATTTTTTCTTTTTGAAAGAAAAAATTTTCTTTTTTAACAAACGCCTTTTAATAATTTTTTAAAATCCAGTTTATATTATAAAAATAAGTTTTTTCTTTATTCCCATTGTTTTATGCTCCCCATTTGAACACCCATTATACAAACACCTACTAATATCACTACTTTAATAATTTTTTTTATTTTTTAACACAAAAAATTTTCTTTTTTAACAAAAGCCTTTTAATAAATTTTTTAATCGAGTTTATACTATACAAATAATTTTTTTTTTATTCCGATTGTTTTACACTCCCCATTTGAACACCCATTATACAAACACCAACTAATATATTTTTAAATATATATTTTTTCTTTTTGAAAGAATTTTTTTTCTTTTTTAACAAACGCCCATTGTTTTATGCTCCCCATTTGAACACCCATTATACAAACACCTACTAATATCATATTTTTAATAAATTTTCTATTTTAACATAATCCTTTTTATAAATTTTCTTTTTTTAATCTTGTTTATACTATACAAATCAGTTTTTTTTAATTTGGTTTAATAGTTTGTTATAAATTACATTTAACATATATATTTTAAATATAATTACAAACTCCATATTTACAAGCGTCGATTTAAACCGTTGGCATTTCACATCTCGTCATTGTCACCAAAATCGAAGTTCGTCGGGTCATTTTTTTAGATTGCAAGACTCGACCCCACACTTGAGTCATTTTTTTCAATCGAAACCATCTATCTTTTACATATTAAAGAGTACATAATTAATTTCATACAAAAAATAAAGTTAATCAGCTATCGCGGCACAATTTTTTTTGATCGGCAAAAAAGAATTTTATTAAAAACGGGGGAGCTATCACTACACAATTGATCAGACAAAAAAAAAATATTTTTATTAATGAAATTGTGTCTCGATAATTAAGAAGCTTTCTAAACCCGATCGAGGTAAATTTTTACGAGAAAATGATTAAATAAATAAGGAAAATTAGTTTTGGTGGAGTAAAGTTAAAATACTAACGGTTAATAAAACCGTCGCTATAGTCCTGTTTCTAGTAACGGCTGATGAAATTTAGGAAGCTAACTTATTCAGAGTTAGAAATTTAACTATGGTTGGGTTGCGTCACCAAAAAGATGTGGAGGGAACATATTAGTGACGAAAGAAATATTTGCGTCACCAAAAAGATGTGGATGGAACATATTAGTGACGAAAGAAATATTTTCGTCACCAAAAAGATGTGGATGGAACATATTAGTGACGAAAGAAATAATTTCGTCACCAAAAAGATGTGGAGGGAACATATTAGTGACGAAAGAAATATTTTCGTCTCCGAAAAGATGTGGATGGAACATATTAGTGACGAAAAAAATATTTTCGTTACCAAAAAGATGTGGAGGGAACATATTAGTGACGAAAGAAATATTTTCGTCACCAAAAAGATGTGGATGGAACATATTAGTGACGAAAAAAATATTTTCGACACCAAAATAGTTATATAGGAGACAAAATTAATTTCGTCTCAAATTAGTCATATAGGAGACAAAAATAGTCATATAGGAGACAAAAATTAATTTCGTCACCAGAATTTCGTCACGGTTTATCATTTTTGTTGTAGTGAACGAATGACCAAAAAAAAAATCAATAATTTAACTTAATTTTTTGAGCCGGGGATGGGGCTATAGTATGAAGAGCACAGTAGACCCTATTCACACCACGCCCCGATTTGAAAGTCAAACAGAACACAAACCCTTAATTTTGTTTTTGTGGCGATTTTGACACCCCTCTTATCTCCCAATACTTTTCTAGTTGAATTAAAGAGGTGATGTTATAAAAGTAGCCTTCTACTTATTTTTCATGATTTATTCTAGCGCATGCACAAATTCCTCTTCAAAAAAAAAAAATCTAGGACAAATTCCTTAAGTAAGAATGTGTTTGAGAGATGTATGTAAAAATACATTTTGGAATAAAAGTAGTGTTTAGGAGTATAATCATCAAAATGAATTATTAGTTGATTTTTTACCATCATGTTGGCTATTTAATTATTGTATTATAATGTGTACAAATTATCATTTTAGGCATTTTTTAAATATACTGGTAATTAAAAACTAGTTTGGTTCTTCCGCTTCACAAAAATACTTGCATCTCATATTTGAATGTATCTGATATCTTATATAGTATTGCAGAATGGATTTTCATGAGGAGGAATGTGAGTGCAAAACGTGGCAGTAATGAAGGCGATGCAACACGTATCCATTTAGTATTTCCATCTTCTAAATTCGAATAAAAAGATATAGTACGTGTTTTTAAAAGGAGTCTATGATTGAAAAGGATGAGACTATTTTCCAAGTTTAAAAGGAATCTATCAAGATATAGTTAGGCAAGTTTCAATCTAAATTTGTAAGGAAAGTTTCCAAGGAAAAAATATTAGGGGTAACAAAATATTTTTAAATTTTGTAACTGGTCAAATTTAAAGCAAGTTTCCTACAAAACAAATTTCAAAAAGGCAAGTTTCAGTCTAAATTTCTAAAGGAAGTTTCCAAGGAAAAAATATTAGGCTTAACAAAATATTTTTTAATTTTGTAAGTGGTTCAACTTAAAGCTAATTTTCCTACAAAACAAATTTCAAAAAGGAATCCTAATTTAGCAACGATTCTTGGAAAACAAGCTAATTTTGTGATTGATCCCATTATCTCTGTATCAAATATGTACAATGAAAGACTCATTGGTCTAAAAATGCCTAACTAATTGGCTAACTTTTAAAAAACTAACAAAATTTCAGTTTCAAAAGAGATTTTAAAAGGGATTCTGATATCTTTTTTTTTTTCAAAATGAATTACTATAAACAAGTAATTTTCTACCCTTTGTTGGTCTTTGCCACGTATTTCTACGACTTTACTCTTTTACAATTCATTTGTTGCCATGGATTTCTATGATTTTGGTCCTTTACGGATTCAGAGGGGTTCTTTTGAGCGCGTAAGACATCATCCAAAGGTAATAACTTAAATATAATATGTTTTAATATTTTGCCTTCTTTTTTTTTGGCTAATCTTAATTTGCTAAAGGTTTTTTTTTTTTTTTGGAATGGGCTAGCTTAGATTTTGTGATGTTTAATTTGCGGCTCATTTGGCTTCTGCTCTTATGCCATTTTTGAATACTTAAAATGACATAATCACTTTCTCCCTCATCCATTGAAGGATATCAATTGTTTGGGTTGTCCTCTAAATGGGATGTATATGAACTATAGATATTTCGTTTGTGAGGAAAATGACAAATTTTGTGAAATTACGGGTTCCATAACTCTTTGTTTAGGTCAAAGATGTCATAATTAAGAAGAATTTTATTGGGTCTAGATAATTTACTCTACACCCAATCTTTGTAATTGGTTAGAATTAAATTTGGTAAAGTTTAACGCTGAGTCTAGAAATAGTTACATGAAATATTCTGCAATATTGTTTGGTTGTTTGAATCAACTCTTTGTTTCATGATAGTTCAATATGTAATTGTACTCTTGCGTTTCATTAGAAAAGCAACATGGAGTTGGGTATGATGTTTCTAAGACACAAGTGCCGAACTAATTTTTTAAAAAAATTGAAAATAAGAGCGAGAATTCATGTTCCATTGTGGTTCAAGGTTGTTTTTCTATTTCCTACCATTAGAAAATACATTTACATAGTTAGATCGCGTATATAATTGTCGTATTACGTTATACACTAGATGCATTATTATATTTTTAATTACCATTTGATGATTTATAGGTATTAATTGCATGGTTGTTGTATATATGTCATGACCTATTTTGCAATGAACCACAATCTCATGACATGAAGTTTAAACTTGATGGCCCGTGGCAAGAGGAAGATATGTGTTAGGCGTACAAAATGAAAGATTTTGATTGTCAAAATGTGTAGTGAAACTCACCTATTTGGTAGTGTGTTTGAGAGGTGTGTAACTAGAATTACCCGTGTTGTTAAGAGCTTAAAAGGAATATTAAGGATGCCTATTGACAACTGCAAATACAGCTTTGTGTGTTTTTATTTATGTCACATGAAAATAATAAAAGAATGGAAGTCAATGAAGAGGTCACAAACATCTTATTTTTGCATTAAACGAGTAATTCATTAGTGTATTTTCACTATTTTTGTTTTCTATCGAGATAGATTTGTTCAATTGAAAAAAAAAAGGGGTGGGGATAGGAGTGAGGATATCACTATCTCCCACCCCAAACACATCTAATCCCCATCCACGCTTCGATCCCTTCGTCGGGATTTTGTTACCCTTTGTCCCCAAGCCAAAAGGGGACTGGCCCGAGATGGATATCAAAAAACTTTAGAAAAAAAATGAAAAACACAAGAGATCCGACTATCATGATCACAGGGGATCAAGGATTAAGGGCGGGGCAGAGGTAACCTACCCTCCAACCCATTCACCAAATTTATTTTGAAAATCCCACCCCTTCCTCCATTCACCAAATTAACCTAAACGTCAAAGATTCCTATCAATAAATTGAAATAAAATATTCTAGAACACTTATTTCTAAAATTAAGACTCCCTAATAAAAAAACTCAAACAAAAATAAGAAAAACCAAATAAAATATTTATATATAGTGTAAATATTTTTATTCTACATCATGCAATCAGCCTTCCAATGAATATTTGAATATATCTAACCTGACTAAATATCAATTTAACATCTAGAAACATTTATTGTTTATAGAGATTTTATTGCAAAAAATTAATCATATAGTTGCACAAAACCGTGCATATCACGGGTTCATGCTAGTATCTAATTGTTACATAATCTAAGATAAATACCAACCATAATACACGGCTTACAAAACATTAGATGAATTACTTAACACTAAATATTAATTTGCTTTAAAAAAAAATACAGAAATAGGCTAGAGGATGTTTATGTATATCCTCAAGGTTATTTGAAAACATGAGAAGGGCACTTTGGTAATTTCATCTTCAAACAAAATGAGCATCCAAAAAACGAAAAAATGCATATTCCATGGAGCTCAATTATGGGTGAGCATCCAATGAAAAAACCCAAATGAAAAATATGCAAGCTTCTGAACGAATCCGCAGCTGTTGTGCGCCATGTAGTACGGCAAAACTACATCGTTTTACTCATTTTCATGGTATACCTCCAACCAAAGCTTCCTAGGGCCTTATTTGGAGGTAGAAAAAATCACTACAAAGTTTCTTCCTCCAAACAAGGCCCTAGCAAGCTTTAAAAGTATACCATGAAAATGAGCAAAACAACATAGTTTTGCCACACAATACCCTGGATCTCTTCCAAACACACCCTATATGGAAGTGCCTTTTGGTAACATGAACAAGAAAAGAGAATTCAAAGAGAAAAGAGGTTTCTTTGTAGTGTGCATTGAGCTTTGTTGGCTATTTTCTTTGCTTTGGTTAGGTTTTAGATTTTCTCTTTCCTTTTTCCTTTCTTTAATTCCTCTTGAGGTATGCCCCTTGTAGGCTTTATATTCGGTTAATCTTTTTTCTATTTCAAGGTAATTTACCAAAAAAAAAAAAAGAGGTGCGAGAATTGTCTTTCGTTGGTTCTCTTTAAAATATCCCAACGAACAGATCAGATACGTACCATATATATTCTTGACAACGCACAAGTCTTTCTTTTTCTTTCTAACCCAGACAAAATTCAATAACAAGATTTTCATTAATTTCTCACCTAAAATGAGACTTAAATGAGAAATAAGAGCTGCTAAAAAACAACAATTTGGGCAAAGGGAAGTAATTATATTTTGTTCTTTTCCCACCAAAAAGTCCAGTAATATTAATGGACTTTCATGCATTTTCGTCTCTCTAGCTTTTTTGGCACAGCTAAGTGATTTAGACTGATAGTGGGGGATAACTGGATAAGCGAATTCTGGCACGCCTTTTTCTTGAGAGAAATAAGATTCGGTGCAGCATTGGCAAATTTAATTTTCTTGCAAAGAAATAAGATGTTTTTAGCTGTCAAATCGTTGAGATTTTGATGGTATAATAAAAGGGGCCATTGGTCATCAGTGGAAGTTAATTGTGTGAGGAAATTACACAGATCCTTGATATGGGTTTGAGGGCTTTGTGGAGTTTTGTTTCTGCTGCTCTCCTTGGAATTCTCGTATTTCATGGTTCTTGTTCATCTGAGAAAGGTTCGGTCTCTCTCTCTCTCTCTCTCTCTGTGTCTCCTCTTGATTTTTACTTGACTAAACTTGTAATTGCAGACATTGAGCCGTCATTTTAAAGTCGGAATTAAAAGTATTTGAAACATGAAAAGAAACATAAAAAGACATCCGACGGCTGTACACCGAGTGGATCTCAATTGTCGGATACCTTTGCATGCTTCTTTTTCATGTACTATACCAGGGCTCTTTTAAAGTTCTAATGTTAGAGGCGGCTGTATCAAACGATCTTCATAGTTTTAGGTCCAATTCACACTTATAGTTTATACACAACCAACTCACTAGAGTATTAATTTCAAACACATCTGGTGATTTGCATTCTGAATAAATATTCTATAAATTCATCTTTATGTATGTAATCTTAACTTTCCCCTTTTATGCTTAATTATATCACTTGATGAATGGTTTTAGATCAAATGCATATCATATCATATACACATCTTCACCAGATTAGGAATTTCAATTTTCACTACTGATTAGGATTCTATCTACATCGTCTATAGATTCTTCTAGTTGTACAATTATTTTTCTATGTAAGAGATTATAATTTAGGGTAAATTTTCCTAACATCCCCTGAGGTTTCTGACACAAACAGATATATCATACCGCTCTCTGAAATAACACTGTCCTCCCTAATGTACCTAACATTATCAACAAAAAAAAAATTCCAGCCATTAGTTGCCACAGATGATGTTAATGTTTGCGAGAAAAGTACCAAAATAAGGGTGGAATAAATTGTGTTTTTGTAAAAGGCTGGGACAATTGAGTTTGGTAATTGTAGACTTGTAGGAGTATTAGATTAGGCAATTTTGGCATTAAATGTATTAGTTTGGTGGCATTAAAGTGTATTAATAAAGGTATTTGGTACTTTTCTCGCAAATGTCAATGCCATCCATTTAAAATTAACGGTAGGTGGTCTTTTGATAAAATCAGGTAAAGCCAGGGAGGGTAATGTTTTTTCAGAAACCTCGGGAGAGGGAGGAGTATATATCAGTTTGTGTCAGAAACCTCAAAGAAAGTGAAATTTACCCTATAGCTCATACGGAGACCACCACCTAATGATCGCGATGATCTTTACATTATTTTGATTCTAAAGTGAAAGAACCCCATTGGAAGAGTGATTGATTATTCAATGCTCTTGAAACACAGCTACGCTTTGTTCCAAGAGCATTCTCCACAACACGTTAACATAGGAGTCACACACTAAGTTGTGAAACTCACGCTAATGTGGGGTGGGAAAACCTTCTAAAGCACAACTAATAATTTATTAATTTTCTCCACTTGCGCGGGTGCTCTAAGAACAATTACTACTAATAATTTATTAATTTTCTCCACTTGCGTCTTTAAGTCATGCACTCTGTTTTATTTTTTCTGTCATATTTCCGCAAATGACAAGAAATACTATGGCCTGAAGCACCCCCACTTTCTAAACCAGACAATATTCTTTGCGTACGTTGAACTTTCTTTGTTCATTCGATTATTTAGAGATTTGGTGAAGATTTTGGGTGCAAATAAGATATGGGTGACGTGATACCAATGCGGCACATTCAAGGACATTAAAAAATGCAATTGACAGTCCGAATTGAAACACATTTTTTTCTTAATATTCGTTGGGCATTTCAATTCAGACCGTTAGTTACATTTCTAGATCGCCTAGATGTGCCGCACGGGTACCATGTGGTACCCTAACCGTACTCAAAATATTCTCAGAAATTAGAGCACCTAGGTTAAATATTTACTAGTGCTGACTAGTGCAAGATTTTATATTTTTAGTTACTACTTTGAGTATTCTTATCCGGCATTATATGATTTACTTTCAATTTTAACCAACTTTCCTCCGAATATATTTATGGGAATGTATCTTTCATCTAGCCGGTTAAATTTTCGATGAGTTTATTTTGAAACTTAGTACCTTATTTGGGTGTGTATGATATACACCCTATAAAAGTTACGGTTTTTTTTTATAAAAGTTACGAGACACACCAAAATGTTACGAATTATAGAAAATGTTACGAATTATATTACTAAAAAATTACAAGAAACAAAAAATTGTTACGATTGCTAATGAGGTGCCACAATCTGGATCATACAATAGGTGCATATGGTACACACCTTTAATGGGTATGTATTATAGCAATTTCCCTAACTTCAACATCTTTTTGCCTTAATTAGAATTTTTTTGTTTTGCCTTAATTAGAATTTTTCTTTTACTGGTCTGTCCCCTCAGGTCCATATCCCTCGTTCACCCACCAAGCCACAGTGGCTCCCCCAGTATCCTTCTACGACTACATCATCATAGGCGGCGGAACCTCCGGCTGCGCTCTAGCCGCCACCCTCTCTGAACGCGCCACCGTCCTCCTCCTAGAAAGAGGCATCTCCCCCTACGGCAACCCCACTATATCCAACATAGACACCTTCGCCGCCACCCTCGCCAACACCTCTCCCTCCTCCCCCTCCCAAACCTTCATCTCCACCGACGGTGTCATCAATTCCCGGGCACGTGTGTTAGGCGGTGGGTCGTGCCTCAACGCTGGCTTCTACACCCGGGCTCCAGCTGACTACGTTAGCCAGGTGGGGTGGGACCCGAAGCTGGTGGAGGAGTCGTACGAGTGGGTGGAGAAGAAGATCGTGTTCCAGCCACCGATGCTGCAGTGGCAGTCGGCGGTGAGGGATGGGTTGCTGGAGGTGGGGGTGTTGCCGGATAATGGGTACACGTTTGAACATATTTATGGGACTAAAGTTGGTGGGACTATTTTTGATGAGAATGGGCATAGACATACGGCTGCTGATCTATTGGAGTATGCGGATCCAACCAAGATTACTGTTTATTTGAATGCTGTTGTGCACCAGATCTACTTCGATACCAAAGGTGAGTGAGATTAAAGTTTAGTGGTATTCACATATATTTTGCCTCTTCAAGGCTAAGAATTAACTTGCTAGCAAAAAAGAACACCACTTCATATGTTTGTGTATCATATATGATGGTATATTACATTCACCCAATCACGGCACGGGTTTCACGGGGCCACCTGATCTCAAGAAAACGAGTGAAAAGGGCTATTGTGGGAAGAGATGAAGAGATTAATCCGGTTCATCGGGACACTCTTTATTACTAAAAAAAACGTCACATTAATTCGTCATTCATTTTGTTGCAAATGATGATGAAATCATGTTGTTACATAAAATTGATTATTTTTTCGTAAATCATTTACGACTACTTAGGGATGTTTTGGCTAAATAATTGAGCTAGATTATTTTTTGGAGTTATTTGTGAGTTTCATTTACGACCATTTGTGAGTTTCATATCAATTGTTTTGGAGTTATTGGTTCGTCTCAATGAGAGGAATCTAAAAAGTAAATTTTTTTTTTATCAAAATCTTAAAAAGTTCACTAAAAACAAAAATAATTCAAATTCAAAGATTTAAATATTGGCCGGTACGCGACGTATCGGCCAATACGTAGCAGTTTTTTAAGGGACCAATACCAATATTGACCGATATATGGTCCGATATATCTGCTAATATTTGACCGTATCACCGATACCATTACGTATCCCGATACCGAGATTTAAGATCTTGAAACATATATACTTTTTGGATTATTTTTAACTTTAATCACAAAAACTTTAGTTTGATTAATATTTTTTACTTTAAATTTCTCTCACCGAGCTTTAAGATCATATTTGATCTTGGAGACAGAATTTATTAGGACTCCACCATGACTCCCCCATTCAGTTGAGAAGAAGGAGCATTGCTCCCGAAAAGATGAATGGAGTGAAAAGGAAAAAGAAATGAAATGAGAAAAAAACAATAAAGCTAATTGTGTCATGGTTTGCAAGTGGTGGCTAGTTCATACAGTAGAGCTCTTGGATGCCCCACGCTGCATCCCGGGATCGAGTCTCATTCCCCCCTCCCCCATGTAATAGATTAAGAATGACGAATGGCAAAAAAAATAAAAAAATAAAAAAAATCGTGTCATGCTTTCTAATGATATTTGGGTGTGGTAATTTTACAGGGCAACCAAAGCCAAGGGCTAATGGTGTGGAGTTCAGAGATGCGGAAGGAAACATCCACAAAGCATACCTCAAACTGGGCTCCATGAACGAAATCATCTTGTCAGCAGGAGCACTTGGAAGCCCACAGCTGCTGATGCTAAGTGGTATTGGGCCAGAACCACACCTCATGGCCCATGGCATCGAAGTGGTACTGGACCAGCCCATGGTTGGTCAAGGGATGTCTGATAATCCAATGAATGCGGTCTTCATTCCCTCCCCTCGGCCCGTTGAAGTCTCTCTCATTCAAGTCGTGGGTATTACCCGGTTCGAGAGTTATATCGAGACTGCCAGCGGTTCGCTGTTGAGCGTTATTGGGGCCCGTAGCCTTGGTGAATTCTTTCAATCGTTAGCAAATCAGGTTTGTTCTCTTTGACCCAATGCTAGGCCCTTTATTTTGTTATTCTTAGATCCAAGACTAGGCCCAAATCATTGAGGCTCTGTCTCCCTATTAGACCCAAACTACTTTGATTTCCAATTCATTGAATCCAACTTTTTGTTCGGTTCTTTAGTCCAAACCCGATATGTGATGGCCCCCGAATTGGCTATTACATACTTCTATTCTTTTTTCATAACTCGATCGTCTAGACCAATTTACGTGCACCTCGATGAATCCTGAGAAAGTAATTCCATATTTTTATTCTTGTTGGTCATAGAAAAGTAATGCCGCAGTGACAATTGTGTTAAGAAATATTGTCCCACATTGCCTAGGAGTGGAATGGGTGATCACTTAATATATGTTAGGGCCTCTCCACTCATTGCCAATTGGTTTTGAGTTGGATATAAAGTTTCCACATGGTATCAGAGCGGGACCCATTCCACTCCACATTTAAAAAAAAATCACAATCCACACCCCACGATGACAGACCAGCAAAAAGACTGCACGATGATAGGACCCAAAAAGTGGTCACACGTGACAGACCTCAAATGCGGCTGCACGTGAGGGGGGATGTTAAGAAATATTGTCCCACATTGCCTAGGAGTGGAATGGGTGATCACTTAATATATGTTGGGGCCTCTCCACTCATTGTCAATTGGTTTTGAGTTGGATATAAAGTTTCCACATAAACAAATTTTACTATCATCTAAGGTGGGGTCTTTCTGGTTTTACCAACCACAATGCATGATGGATTATAGGACACTTGAATGACGCATGTAGGGTGCCATTAGATACCCAAAATGATACTCCCTCCGTTCCAAAATAATGGTTACTTTTGGGTAGTCGTGTCACTCAAACAATTGTCTATATCTCACAATTTATAACATTTTTTATAATTTAAAAAAAATTGTTTAATAAAACTAATTGAGATCTATCAAACAAGATCCATATTGAATATGAAAAGTATTATAAATTAGAAGATATAGACATTTTTTTAGAGGTTCTAGATAAGGAAAGGTAACCAGCAATTTGGAACAGAGGGAGTATTTAAATATGATCGCCATAGCATTATCAACGACTGTTTCACTTTTCATATCCATGTTAACTGTTTCTACTTGAATTATAAGTCATATGAGTTTAATTTTTTCACATTTTGCAGACAACCCAGAACTTCACAGTGCTTCCAAACGAAATCAACCCATTTTTTAACCCAAATGTCCACTTTGGAATCATCTTAGAAAAGACTGCGGGTCCACTATCAACCGGGCACCTGGAGCTCCAAACCCGAGATCCGAACGATAACCCGCAAGTCACATTCAACTACTTCCAAAATCCATTGGACCTTGAGAGGTGCGTCCAAGGCATGAAAACCATAATTGAGGTCTTAGAATCGAAGCCTCTTTCAAGTTTTCAGTACCCTGGCGTGTCTACACAAACTCTCCTTCAGCTGATGCTCAGTTTGCCAATTAACGCGAGGCCCCGACATCTCGATGCCGCATTTTCTCTGGAACACTTTTGTACGGATACTGTGTTAACCATTTGGCATTACCATGGAGGGTGTCAAGTGGATCGGGTCGTGGATCATGACTATAAGGTTCTTGGGGTGGATGGGTTGCGGGTTATTGATGGATCCACGTTTTATGACTCCCCCGGAACAAATCCTCAGGCTACTGTCATGATGCTTGGAAGGTAATCACAATTTGCTTTTCTTTCAAAAAATACTTACAGAATGATGTGAAGGTTGTATTATAGAAAATGCAACACACAATTTTCGTCCGCAACGAACCACATCATTATGTATGAAATTTTCTGCACAAAATTTCTGTCTACATAACTACCCTTATTATTATCCTTGTATTTGAGGAGGTTTTGATCTTAAATTTTTTATGCAGGTATATGGGGCGGAAAATTTTGCAGGAGAGGTTTCCAAACGGGATGAAGTAGAAATTGATAGTAGTAGTACTAGTCCTTGGCTTGTAGTAAAAGATTATTTATGTCTGTTAATTTTATGCATTTGTTCAGGATGGATTTGGGCAATTAATAAATAGAGATTGTAAGTTGTAATGTTCATGTCACGTATTGAGTGATACGAATTTAGTTTTGGTACTGCGAAAAAAGTTGCTAAATCAAGAAAATTACTACTAGTATTTACTAATTGGCTAATGTTTTTGATTCTTCACAAACCCGTTTGTGCTCGACTGATAAGAAAAGCAGGAGGTTCAGTAACATACCCCTTTCACGCCTTGTGATTGAGCCCTCTTATATCCTCATTGTGGTTTCAAAACCTGATACAGGATGAATGAATTAACAAGCTTTTTAGTCAGAAAAAAATTAAGAAAATCCAGCTAAACAATACGGATAGACAAAGATCGTATCAATGCCCATCTTAGTCAGACTTTCCCGTAGCAAAGACTACAGCAGCCTGCAAATGCAATGGAAAAGGAGAGTTGAGGAATCTGTGTAAAATGCAAAAGATAAGGATTGATCAAGTCCAAGAAAAAGGATATATACATAAGAGCATAACTCCATCGGATATGCCATTTCTTCATAGGTTTATTCCCTCTTTTGAGCCCCGATGAAGAGCGTATATAAAACCTCGCCCATGGATCACTCTGCAAAACTCAGAAGCAGTTCAGTAGGCAATTCAGCAAGAGGATAAAGTTTCGTAAGCAAACCAGTCATAAGGCTACTCTCTATTGGCATGTAACGGTGACTAGTGCTTCCGGCATAGAAATCCAGTGACATGCCAAAGGAGAGTTGCCCTGTGACTGTTTCAGCTTAATGCGTGTACTCATGTAATGCTTCAAACTCATGCAAAAGGTACATATAGATAAGGTAAATGAGGCTAAAGGGTATGTGTTTTTCCAGCTTATTATTATTGAGTCCTGCTGCTATCCATGCATAGCAACAGAAGCCTTTTCTTTTAATGATGCTTATGCTGTGAAACTATTATTCGCAATCGACTTTCCCGTGCATTTGGCGGAGATTGAATGCAGGAATGCGTTAGTATGATCCAATATACCTATACATGAAACGCCCTGTAGACACCCCAATTTGAACCCACGAAAATCCTTGGCATTCCCGATGATGAAAATGGCCTGATAAGAGCCCACGAAGCTTGATTGAGTACTTGAGGACCCACTAAACACCCCCCCCCCCCCCCCCCCAAAAAAAAAAAAAAAAAAACCTCTTCAAAATAAACCCAAGCTTGCAAAACCCTCTTTATCGACATATAATACGTCTTAATCCGTTTTGAAATGAGGGAGATGTGAACGTTTTACCAAAATGACTCTTTTTTCTGACCTTCTGAGGGTAAAATGGTCATATATTTTGATGTACAAATCATCTTGGGTTCAAATCACTTGGGTTCGAAATTAGACTTGACAAGCTTTCCAACGCTTTAAACCATGCGCAAAATGGAGTTCGGTAGCACCCGGAGCGGCCCCGCGAAGTTTGGAATCTCGTGCAGTCTCCAAGTCCAGGCGCCTGGATTCCCAATTCTAGGCGCCCAGACTCAATCCAAGCGCCTGGATTCCCAATTCCAGACGCCCGGACTCACTCTAGATACTTGCATCCCAAGGTCAAATAGGCGGGAAGGAGCATCTTGAAGGATTTTTCAGGGATTTTTCTGCAGAAATCAGTTAGAGTAGTGTAGGGAGATCATTACCTCTAACCTTGACCCCTAAGCCATCTAATGGCCCTTTTTGGAGCTTACTTTGCCTATATAAAGCCTCTCATCTCTCTCATTTGGGAGAGGCTGAAAAATACTCCCTCTTCCTACTGTTATGCTGTCAAATTTACTCTAGAAAACCATTTCTAGTCAAGCCTTCCCATTTTCAATCACTCTCAACATCAAAAACCCATTCTTTCATCACATTAACCATCCATTCTTCATTTTCCACACACAAACTCCCACCATTCAACCATAATCAGCTCTCAGTAGCTCTAAAAATCCAAGTTCATTAGCTATAAGCCCACAAAATCCACTCTAAAACCCATTCAAGTTCATACATCAAGCTATAAAAGGTAGTCTTTCTACCAAAAATGCTCAAATAGGCCCTGAGGGGACATCAACCAAGCTCTAGCTAGTTCCTTATACTAGTTTAGAACTTGGAAAAGTCACAAACATCATAAAAAAGGAAGTTCATTTTGTGCACCTGTATCAAATCCAGGCGCCTGGATCTGCACAATGCAGGCGCCTGGATTCCACTCTCTCTATCATTTTTTTTTTTCTGTTATTCTTCAAGTTTTTTTTTTTTACTTGATCATTTGAAACATTAGTTCATCAATCATGTATGTTATCAATGTTGCATGATGGGGGTGTTTGATTTAAAAGCATGTTAAATGAGATTTTGGAAGAAAGAAGATGATCAAAGAAAGGGATTTTCCATCTTGGTTAAAAAGGTTTACATTATGTTCTTTGTTAATTTCACACCACATCAGAAGCATCATATGTAGGTGAGGGAGTTGTTTTGTGGATTTTCATGCTCATCCCATGACTTTCTAAGGCATTCCATGAATAAATCTCTTCTATTTCTTCTTCCTTTTCTTTCTTAAGTATTGAACTCAACTAGAAATCCATCAAATGCATGAAAAAGCAAGGTGTGTGCTTAAGATCAGTTTGGTATATCTCATTTCACTTACAAAGTCTCTTGAAATCAAGGTTTTTTCAAAGTTCATATCATGTCATGAAGTTAATCTTGTGATTCTTTTGGATTACATCAATCTTAAATATCACAGTATACATGTATGAGTAAGCATCCAAGACTGCATTTGTTGTCTGCCTTGAGACCTGGAAAGGGGAAAATTTCTGCCTGATTAGCTTTCCAGACGCCTGCATTCAATCCAGGCGCCTGGATCTGCCTAATCCAGGTGCCCAGATTGCCATCCAAGTGTGGCAAGTATGATGTTTGTGATCAGTTTCTGGAGCATCTCAGGGCAGTTTGAGGGTGATTTAGTAAAATTTCAGTGTCTTATGCATGTAGAACATCCCACATGACACAAGCACAAGCTTCCACATTCATTTCATTAATCTTCTTGATGTATTTATGTGTTCTCGTATGAACTTGTGATTAAAGTCTGTTGAAACGGTATTTTCTAAATCCCTTGAGCATTGAGTAGAGACCGGTGGTCACACAGGGCGTGATGGGTGCTTTAAATTCCTTCCTCTCACGTAACCTAGCTCCCGGACCCGATAAATCTCATTTTGTGAGACCAGTAAAACATTTTTTTAATCCAAGGGCAAAAGAGTCATTTTTCAAATAGTTTCTTGGGTACGGTCCTCAAACCCGGGTGGCGACTCTATCTAATCAATCGAAACTGTTTTCCAAACCACAATCGTTTTTCGTGAAAATCCGGCGGGGTGTTCACACGCCCTTCTCATTACCAGAAGGAAATGGTTCAGAACTTCAGAATAGTCTGTCCCAAGAACATGCTATCTGATGCATATTAATGTTGGAAAAATTACAGTGGCAATCCGAATTCCAAAGATCAATTTCCTCTAATATATAATATGAACAGAATACAACTGAAATTTACAATAACAGAAATTGACAGAATATGGAAAACAGAGATACAAACAACCGAGTCGTGTGAGATCACACTCTCCTTAACAAAGATGCGTCGCCTACCGTGGGTGTTGAAGGTTGAACCAACGTCTTCGTCCCAGGATACAACGGCTAGAACCACGACCACCGGAACACCACCGCTGGAAGCCTTGGCGAACTGTAACTAGCGTCTACCTCTCTCTCTCTCTCTCTCTCTCTCAAGAACGATTTTTGGAGTATATGTGTTGCACGAAAAACTGGTGATGAAACACACAATGGAGCTGTCCATTTATAGCTGGAAAATGGAGCTGAAATCATCAATACGGGAATAAAGAGGAGCCTCCCAATTCAATGACGAAATTGAATCTGCCAATGAATTCTGCAATTCATTTCTGATTCTGTAATAGCCAACTTGATTACGAATTTGAATGGGGTTGAAATCTGCCATTCAATCTCCATCATGGGGAGGTTACGGGGTGTTTAAAGCTAGCAATAAACACCAAAATATCTTCCATCGTATTGAATCCGTGGGGAGGTCTCAGTTGCCTCGGGAGACCCTCTGAGTGCCCTGGTTTCATTCACAAAATTTCCAACAATTAATTCCATAGTGCAATTACAAAGGTTATCATGGTTATCAATATCAGTCCTTCAGTCCAATGGGCAGATGATAAAAGTGCTCTTTTACCGGTAAGAATGTTCTTTGACCGATAAGAGTGCAAATACCTGTAAGAATGCACTCTTGTAGGTCAAAGGGCACTTTTATCGTCGGTCCATTGAGCTAACTGTAGAATTTTCCTATCAATATATCTCAGAATTGTGTACCTCAGTAGTACTTAGTCAATGTGCCAGCTGGTACTGTTTCTTCAAGAATGAACTCAAAATATTTTTCTGAAGCTGTGTAATCTTAACGGATATGGGGGGGATCTTTCACCCAACAGAAAATGATAGGCAAACAGAAGAAATGGATTTATCTTCTCCACTTTCTTTTCTTCTTATTTCTAGTTTTTCTTTCCGTCCATCATCTATATGCACATATTCATAACCCAAAAATTGACAAAGCAAATAATTTTCGTAAAATATTTATGATAGATATCACAGTAGTTCTATTGACTTTTAAAGTCAAAGGCGGCTAATGATCTTCGAAAGTCGGGAGATTTCTGTGAAATTAGCATTTTTATTTGCTTCCACGGGAGGTAACTGGTGACAGTTTCTGTTGTTACAAATCAGAGAAAAGGTTAAGCTAGACGAAGGAAGAGAGAGATTGACAAAAGGAGAGTGCGGCTCGCATGCTCCCAAAGTTGTAGGGTAATGCTTTCTTTGGCAGCCTTAGGCCCTGTTTGGCCGCCTGCTTATTGACTTTTTGGTTTCTCCTTTTCAACTTCTTGCTGTTTGGCCACCTGGAAGGAAAACCACTTCTTCCAAAACAACTTCTCCGTTTCTCTCTTTTGAAGCCAGAAGTGAGAAGTTGGTTTTCACCTACTTTTTTGATTTCTACTTCTCCTTTTCCCTTTCCAAAACACATTCTGCACATTTCTCCCAAACACTCCTCACGCATCCAAAACTCATTCTGACCAAAAGCCAAAAAGCAAAAAGCCAAAAAGTCAAAAATCAAAAACTAAAAAGTAGGCTCTCAAACACCCCTTAGTAGACTTTTAAGAGAATTGGAATGATGCATATGCCTCCACATATTCAAATCATGATTACTACCGTATCAATAACTGATTGGTCCAGAGGGGTCCTAAAGAGATAACTAGAAAATAAGAGGCCCCAGAAGTTAACGGAAAATAACAGGCATTATCTACTAATCCACAATGAAAACGAAAAGAGGTTGTAATTTTCCTTTCTACCGCAATTACCAAGTGTTTTAATGTTTTTGCTCTATTTGAGAAAGTCAATAAGTAAACATTCTTACAGTTCTTAAGCCCCACTCGCGACGGACTTTTGAACGTCAACGCGATGATAGCTACAGTTATTAACCCTCACTCGCGACGGACTTTTGAACATCAGCGCGATAATAGCAGGGTAATTAACGCTTGTTGTTTAACCGCGTTAGGATCCCAATTTCTACGGTTAAAATCCCAATTTAATAACATAACGTGGGAAAAATATGTTCTATTTTACTAAACGCTTAAACTAATGCTTCTGATGACAATAGGAAAATTTCAAACAAATTTCAGACTCATTCCAAACACGTTAAAGAAACTCTTTCGGCCAGCAATAAAAGTGCTGGCCAATACCATGCCTCTTTTGTCGTCCACTTCCACTTGTTTTTCCTTTTTCAGTTCCACTCTCCTAAGAAATAACAAATTACTTAAATATCCTCTCAGCCACCCTATTACCTTAGAATTATATCAGCTATAAATTAGGTAGATCTTAGAAGTTTTATTGATTTCTTGGTGAAAATACCTATAGGATGGTTGAGACTTGAGATCAATCAGAAGAGATGGATGTCAGGGATGTTGAAGTCTTGTGCTTCCATCCTTCAAAACCTTTGCAGATGAAGTAAGGTCAATTTAGACCAGGCCAATATAGTAATCTGAAATGTTCAACAAATCATATTAGGAACCATCCAACAACCTGTCAAAATTCAAAAGCACCCCAAAGTAGGGTTGAAAGAAACCAACAAGAGAGACAGGAGCAGAAAATTTAAGAGCTGGAGAAAAAAATCAAGATTGGAGAGAAGAGACAGACAATATGCAGAACCTATGCCTGAAGGAAGCTACACAAGGCTTCCTTCATGGCTGTTGTCCAAGCCCGTTCCCCGGCGTTACAGAAACCGAAGAGACGGTTCCTAAAACCAGAAGCACCACATCAAGTTGTCGACACAAATTTGCAGTCAACACCACTTCATCCTTCTTCCCAAATACCCAGTTCACCAACCACGAGTCTCTCCCTTCTTTGCAAGAATCTTTCAACCACTTCACCAAATCTTATCCGGAATACTTGGAGACTACTCAAGCGGATCAAATCCGAACCCAGGAGTACTACCACCTCTCCTCAATAAGCAAGTCAGAAATTATAAACAAATTACGCCAAATCACTTTGCACGAACATTTGCCTGTTTATTGAATCAGATGATAGATAATGAATGAGATCTCATTGTTTGCAAATAAGATTAAGCACGAAAGCATATTTTTCATCAGATCAACTACGTAATAAGATTTTACACATCTCAACTAAATTGAACATATTCTTCTGTCAAACATAGTACCTAGCTTTTCCGGCTGATGGACTGAATGCCACATTCCGAATGTCAACCAAACGCCCGAGAAGCAGAGGTTTCACGTCCGACTTTCATAATTCATATTGAGGCCCAAAAAACTGTACGCATTGGCATGATATGCTGTGGACGTCGCTTCGCGGGCGAAGTATCCATGCGTTTTGGTTGTGTTTGTGAAAAAGGGCGATCCGGGAAAAAAGGGAAAATTTAGAGTCGCCACCCGGGGTTTAATTTATGGAAAATGTTAGGTACCCGAGAAACCGTTTAGAAAAATAATGACTCTTGTGCCGCTGAAAAAGGGTTTGATCTGCGAAAAAATAGAGATTTGGGTTCGGGAGCCAGGTTACCCACGGGGAAGGTTTTGTTCGAAAAATGCACCCCGCGTGCCCGGACTTTTTCGGTCTTTACTAAATCTTTGTGGGATTATTCTTGAAAATATTTCATCGAAAACTTTATTTCACATAAACAATATATAAAGAAATAAAGGGAAACAACATTTTGAGCAAATGAAGGCAATTAAATCACACAACACATAAACACTTAAATGGGTAAATTAACAAGAAGGGGAGGGCTTATATGCAAGAATAAGAACTACGAGGAAGTAACTGTAATAAACTAGTTGTAAGTTTTTCAAGAAACAGAGCATCAGAATTCGGAAAACAGAGCATGGAAAACCAGATGTTGCTCCTTATGCCGTACAGTGTAAACATTTGTGCCGTACTGTGGAAACATAAATGCCGTACGGTGCAAATGTCTAGCAGGATTTCAAAAAAGTTTTGGTTTTCGGCGAGCTGAAAATAGTTTCTGTTTACTTTGTTTCTTTTAGGAAAAACATAACTTTTGATGATAAAAATAAAAATAAAACTTTGAAAAAGGTTTTAATGAGAGAATGTACCTCCGCTTATGAACGGCATTTTCACAATCAAAAGGTGATTGTGTAACACGCGATCAGAGAGGCTCGAATTTGTTGACAATACTCTCTTCAAACCGGAGAAAGAGCTATAGAGCCTCCCCTCCGACTTGATAGAGTCCCCCTCAGAGAGCTAAGCTTCGAATAGGAACACGAATTTTATACCTCGAAATGAACCAAATGGATTGAAACGGAACTTGTAACCTTCTGGATTTGTGGAGCAAAGTTTATAAGTAATTTGGATGTGAATACTATATCAGGGCTTTTGAAGAAAGAGTGGTTTTACTGGGGAACTTCTCAACTGGTTTATACGGGTGAACTTCGAGCTTTTCCTTTCGCGGGTTCGTTCTTGCCTCTTGAAACCGCTCGACGGTGTGTTGGTTTATAAAGAGGAGGGTGAGCAAGATTTGTACGCAAGAATGGCGGGCTTATGAGTAGATTCGCTGCGAATAGCATCATTGTTCTGAGCTGCTGGAGCAACCCGAGAATCCCGTTGATGGGACAAGGGTGTCGTACGGCGTCAAAGGTGTGTCGTACGGTGCATAGTGTAACACCGCACGGTGCAAAGAGATTTTCAAGCCGTACGGTTATGGGTTTCAGGCCGTACTGTTCAGGTGGTTTTTGGGTTTCTGGTTCCTTTGATCCATTTGACCGTTCCGAGGTATATTTCGCGTACTCTTTTCATCATCAGGGATGCACAAGTCATTAAAATTGGGGTGTCTACATATGCCCATGAAGCAATGTCTCTTCTGAGGACCCACTTTTGCCAACGAATACCCTCGCAAAATGATTTTTCACCTCACAAACCCAGATATTAAACCAGTCCAACAGAACCTTCATCTCGCACGAGCATTTCATCAAACAAGTTGTTTGCGACATTGCATTCACCATAAAGCACTAATGAAACAGCTAATTCTGGAAGGTGACTCACACTATAAAACTCAACTGTCATTTCATGAACCCTCTCGCATTCCTGAGAACTGCGTATAAGGTATCAAAACCACTGGAAAAGCATACACATCCGGCATTCAGGCTCTCAGATTCCGGCGTTGGCACTAATGAGTAATGGACTGTGATTAGTTGAGTTATAGACGCTCTGATTATTATTTTTTTGTTTATGTATGTGTTTGTAAGCCCAATAGGCCGAGCTTCCTTTGGTTTGGCAAATCCATGCCCAAAACATATACATTTGGGTGTATCATATTTTTTATGGCACTGTAATCTTCGGTATTTATTTTTAGAGTGTCTGTTTTAGGTGTGGAAAAGGAATCATCTCAATATGTATTTTTGTTTGAGTGCGGTAGCTTTTAGTCAAGACGGATTGCACATTTTGAAGACAAGTTGGATGCTACATGTTTTTGCTCGAGCATTTCAAGGATATCTACTAGCAAAACATTCTGTTTGAATTTGCTGGACGTTTTGCTTGAGCATAGCAGTCGGCAAAAAAGCACAAGGAAAAAGTTAGATGCTGCACGTTTTGCTCAAGCATCTCAAGGCCTTTTTATTAGCAAAACATTCTGTTTGTTTTTGCTGGATTTTTTGCTCGAGCAAAATAGCCGGCAAAAATGCCCGATTCAGCAACTATAAAATCTCAGCGATTAGGTCTTTTCCAATCACCACAGCAGTCATATTTCGACCCTTTGTGCCTCTCTCATCAAAATACCAACCATGAGTGCTAGGGTTCATGAACTTTGAAGATTTGTGAAGGCCATCCAATGCCGTGAGATCAAGATCATCTTCAAAGGGTTTTCTCATTCATAATCAATTCAACGTTTCTCTATCAAAGCCCTTTCGTGGAGTTCGAAAGGCAAAACATTTGGAAGGCTTGAGGATTCAAGACATGGCGATCATGCAAGGGTGTGATGTACGTGGATTCGGCAAGTAGGGCTTAGGATTCGTGGTGAGGATACACGGTCATCGAGTAAGTCTACTTGTAATCACACATTTATTTAGTGCATGATTCCTTCCCGTGGTTTTTTACCCTTTTCGGGGTTTTTCCACGTAAATCGGTGTTCTTTGATTGTTTGATTTCGTTTCATTGATTGGTTATAGTTTTGATTGGTGGGTCGATATTTAAAAGAGATTAGATTAAAGAAAATCTATAAACCTAGACAAGCTAGGGTTTTACAGTGTCCGATCCATTTTGACTCAGACTAATCCCTCTGGTCCCTCGATACATGCAGTTTCCCGTCCACATGTACCGGGTAATTACATTTTGACTCAGACTAATCCCTCGGGTCCCTTGATACATGCAGTTCCCCGTCTATATGTACCGGATTACATTTTGACTCATACTAATCCCTCGGATCCATTTTGACTCAGACTAATCCCTCGGGTCCCTCGATACATGCACTTCCCCGTCCACATGTACCAAGTAATTACATTTTGACTCAGACTAATTCCTCGGGTGCCTTGATATATGCAGTTCCCTATTCACATGTACCGGATAATTACCCTACATAAGCCTAAGGTGCATCTGGGAACACAAGCGTGACATTGTTTATTTGAAACAGAGCGGATGCTAACAAAAAGGTAAATGTACATGAGATTTTCACCTCACGGGTCCCAAATAAATTTAAGGATATGTTTGATAAATTTTATCCACTTATAAAATGAATGTTTAACATACGACCCAGACACTGATTTTTCATCTCATTGGCCTAATTGTTGTTGTACCTATTTCACCTTTAGCTTTTTGGTAGAGTTACCTTCTTGGCTTCTTTGGGTGAAATATTTCCCGACTATAATTCTACAGTTATGAAAAGAAACAATTTCGAGCAATTATACAGAGAAATCGAAAACAGATTAAAATAATGAAATCTAAAACAAAGTGCGTAGGTCCCATCGTAATGTGCAGAAAAAAAAAAGTGATGATTAATCTAAAAGACGGTCCCCTAAGTCTCATATTAGTGCGTGGTAAGAAAAAGTGTCTCTAAAAGAATAAGGATATGTTTGCAATAACTGTGGATAAGATTTTAGATTAAGATGCACATAAAAAGTTGAAAAAATCACTTTTTATAACGTATAAAATCTAAAATCTGATCCAAAAAATACCAAAAGGAATACAAACTCAGCTTTGTGATTTTTAAACTTTTATCCCGTCGCATTAGCGTTTTCCAGTGCACGGAGCCCAACAAGGAACGTGTTAGTGGTTTATCATTGGGTCAATAATGCTAATCCCTCTTTTTGTGCTACTCCTACTCCTAGGACGGGAAGAAGATAAGAAAACGCGAAGCTTTCTCTTGCTTTCTCCAAAAGTTATACAAACTCAGCTTTGTGATTTTTAAACTTTTATACCAGTTCCTAGTTTTTCAAAATCTGATGATCTGCTATCGAAAATATTTTGGTGAGCACTCCAAATTAAATCTGAAAAACTTCAATATCAAAATCTGGAAAAAAAAAATTCTCATAAACATGCACTAAACAATCTCACCAGTGACCCCAATAATTTTTTTCCCTTATTGAAAGTCGAACGCTCGATCCTTTGGTAAATAATCCATAATCCGGATTATTGGATTATTCATTTTGTCTTTACTCAATTTTTTTTTGCATTTGTTAGTTTTGCGTCAAGATTTTGTGGTTTCTGGATTCCTCTCGACGAGACGAATCTAACAAGTATAAATTTATGATCAAACTGTACCAAAAATAAATAAATTTATGATCAAACCAATTTTTTTTAATAAAGCCGAAAATACTTGGATTATTGGTACAATTTTGGCTTTATTAAAAAAAAATTGAGTTTTGACCTTAATTTTATACTGTTAGATTCGTCTCGTCGAGCGGAATCCAGAAACCACAAAATCTTGACGCAACACTAACAAATGCAAAAAAAAATTGAATAAGGACAAAATGAAAAAACTAAAAAACCGGATTAAGTTTTTTTTGCCAAATCACCTGGGTCATACGACGCGTACCCATATTGACATGCAAGCATCACAAAATAGTTTCTTATTCAAGCTCAAACTTTATTGTTCAATATCAAATTGTATTGTTCGCAATTCTAAACTATTCTATGTTCTATGTTTCTCTCCAAACCAAACAATTTAGGAGAAATTTTTCAAATTGGTGAACGAGAGGCTCGAGGCACACATGGTGCACTAAGGACACTGAATAATCTCTCGAAACAATCTTTCTCTAATAATAGTACTTCTCTCCTAATCAATTTTCATTATCACAAATTTACAACAAAATGTAACAGAATTTTGCGAATATGCAATTCCAGTGCTTTTACAATTTTGGCTTTAGCCATTCTCAAAAAATAGTCACGAATAGTGCTATTTGGCCAAAAAACAAAAATAGAAATATTGGTGCAATAGTGCCTTTCCGTTTGCAATGCCATTTTTTCCAACAAAAATACTATAAGAACAACATTCCCACACAATATCAACACAACATGTTGCCGTGGTGCGCCAAGTCACATGGCTCGCCACTTAATGTTGTGCTTGTACCATTTATGGCCGGGTAAATGGGTACCATTGGGGTAGGGTTTTTTGCAATGTTGGCCATTTTTTTGGAATGGCTTGTGACATTTCACTACCATGGACTTCCCATTTTTTGGCCAAAAATGGAACCAAAAATTGGCCATTTTTGCCACATCACCATGGCAACCACCAAATCTTCCCTCCATCTTACATGTGTTCAGTTTGGGATACAATGAAATTATTTTTAAAAAAAATGACATTGCAAATGGCAATGAACCATTGCACCAACATTACCATTTTTTTGGCCAAATGACACTATTCATAGCCATTTTTGGGAATGGTCTGTTCAAAAATGACACGACCATTAGAATTGCTCTTAGGGTAGGAATTTTTGCAATTTTGACCTTTTTTTAGAATGGTTCATGCCATTTCACAACTACTGGACATGACTTTCTATAATCGCCTATTTGTTAGCCATATTATTTTGTTGGATTGGCTATTTACCTGGACTAATTAATTCGGTGTTTAGTAGGCACAAATATTCGAACTATTTAATCCCAGGGACTGGTTCCCCCTATAGGAGGATTATTATAGATGGAATCCAAGCCGTTGATTGCACGGATAGACGGCTCGGATGGACGGGACAGGGAGTTGGGATAGGAAGTTCGGGACAGCGGATCCGCTTCCATCGATACGGTTACGGATCTGCTGTCCCAAAAATCCTGTCCCAACTCCGTGTCCCGTCCATGTGAGCAATCGAGGACTCAGATTTGTAGATGAACATGTTTGGCTCAAATTTGTTTGGGGTGAGATGGAATCCAAGCCGTTGATTGCACGGATAGACGGCTCGGATGGACGGGACAGGGAGTTGGGATAGGAATTTCGGGACAGCGGATCCGCTTCCATTGATACGGTTACGGATCTGCTGTCCCAAAAATCCTGTCCCAACTCTGTGTCCCGTCCATGTGAGCAATCGACAACTCAGATTTGTAGATGAACATGTTTGGCTCAGATTTGTTTGGGGTGAGATGGAATCCAAAAGCTGTTGATTGCACGGATAGACGACTCGAATGGACGGGACAAGGAGTTGGGATAGGAAGTTCGGGACAGCGGATCCGCTTCCTATCGATACTTAATTCCCCTTGTCCTATTATCAAATTACCCCTTCTTACATGCAAACCACGAACCTATTTTGTTTCCATAATTCCATGGTTCCATTCTTCTGTGAATATCTTTATTTGAGGAGACGAAGTGTGTTTTGTTCTTTACAAGGTTCAATGGATTTTTGAATATGAAATGATTTAGGGATAATATAGATATATATATATATATAGGAGGCGGTTCCGTTAACACAACGAATAACACAATATATATATATATATATAGGGAAAGTTTCTTAAGAGGGAACCCTCACAAATTTTGTGCGGGAAAAACGTTTCTGGCCGTTGGATCGTGCACAAGCCATCAACGGCTGAGATTAAAAAAAGCACACGCGGGTCAGATGGCCGGGTTAAAACATTCCGCGGGTCAGGATCCGGGTTTAAACCCCCATCCGGATCCTGACCCCTCATTTCACGCGTTCACCAGAGAGAGAAGAGAGAGAGAGCAAACATGCGATTTGGAAAACCTCAGCGCCAAATCGATCGAGCTCGAGCCAAACCAATCCAGATCTTGACGAAATCGAAGGTATTCACCTCTTCTCTCTCTTCCATCGTCGATTCTCATCGTTTTCCCCATTGTTGAAGTCGATTTTTGATTGTTAAGGGTTTCCATGAACAAGTCTGTCGAGCAAGGAGAACCAAACTAGTCCAGATCTTGGCGAAGGTGAATCTCTCTTCTCTCTCTTCCCTCGCTCTTCTCTCTTCGTTAATAAACTCGAAATCTAAAATCGTTTTTTCAAATTTCAAATTTTAGGGTTTTCCCACCAACAGAAATTGAGATCTCGTTCCAGGTCGATCTCGAAGAAGGTTCTGCTCTCTCTCTCTCTCTCTCTCTCTCTCTCTCTCTCTCTCTCTCTCTCTCTCTCTCTCTCTCTCGTTCGTTGTTAACCTCGATTTAGGGTTTCCAGAAATTATTTTTGAACTCCATAGTAGCTTTTAGTGGCTCAGCTTCAAACCAGAATGTTACCGTCTAGTCGTCTACTCTACCCATTTGTTGCTGCTGTTACTGAGAGTGTGTGGTACATGAGAGTTATGTGTGGTTTTGTGTTACTGCTGTTACAGTGTGCTGTTACTGAATAAAAACTGAACTTGCAAACTGTTTCTGAATCTGCTGCTGCCATGTTTCTGTTTTTGGTGATGTATATTTGTTGCTAGAAGTTTATGAGAATTTCATACTGCTTTGTTTCTTAGAATCATAAAGTGCAGGTCATATGAGTTACTTAATTTGACCAAAGTTGAACTTAAAGTAGTGTTTTATGAAAGAATGGAGTTAATTTACAGCTATGAAAGAATGGAGTAATTTACAGCTATAAGTTACTTAATTTGACCAAAGTTGAACTTTTGATTGGGAAAATAGACCACACTTGCATGGCATGGCAGATTGTTGGAGTTCAATATCTGAAACAAGGTTTTCAGATTTTTGACGATGTAGCATTTTGGATGTCTTTAGTTATCCTAAGATCTAGTATTCCTGATGCTTACTTCCTCTGTTCTAGTATTCCTGATGCTTACTTCCTCTGTTGTTGTACTGGGCTCGTTTGAGATTGGTTTGTTACATAAACCAGCTTGCAATTTGAAGCTTACAGTTAATTGTTTTTCTTCTCTTGGCAATGAGATTCATAAAGACTTGTTTAGATGAATGAGAGATTATTGGGTGGATGATTATCTGGTTACCCTACATGTTTAATTGCATACTGGAGGATACTGTCATGTAGCTTATCCGGAGGATACATTTTTCTTCTTATAACATAGTCCATGAATTGATCCTAGTATCTTTTAGAAGATTTTAGTACTTGTCTGGCTTCAACTAAAAAATTGCTTCAAAAGAGGAAGAACTACTTAGACTCATTGCAAATTCATTTTATTTCGTGTTTTTCAGATTCATGGTTGCTACTGGAGTATGTTACAGGATCCAAGCCTGCCCACTGCATTGAACTATTTGCCAGAAAAATGTTAGCTGGATGCCTGGATGGACTTCATTTCCAAGAGTCTAGATGTTTTGAGGGGACGTCACATACATAATAAGGCAGCAAATTACACTTAGGAGGAATGGGCAGAGGTGATGGAGGAGGATACAAATGTGGAGCGTCCAAGAAAGGCAAAAAGAGATGCTAGCTACACTTGGAGTTTTTTTGTTTCATTTTGCTTGTACATAGAGCTTAGGGTAAACAATGATAAATATGTTCGGCTAGGATAAATGTAATGAAAAATGTACGCAACTGAAGGGAGAGGATAAATGCAATGATGTTTGGAACGTATCCCCCTTTTCTTTGTATGCAATGATACTTGCTTCATGATTAGGTGCTGGAAATTCTGTATTGTATTGTCATGTGGTGCCCATTACTAGTACTTTAAAGTATGTAGCAAATGGAAAATTTCACATTATTAGGACTGGGAGTAGTGACAGAAAGTTCATCGAGCCAAGGACATCTCTCAAGCTGCTAGGTGTGTCAAACAAAACTGAAGGTTCTCAGGCAAAGTGTAGCACCAAGTCACAGAATATATTTTCATGGCAGAAGACCACAGAAATATGTTGGTATTGGTAATACTCAAAAACTTTGTGGAAATCTGGAAATCTGTTTCTGGGAATGTCAACTAATATTTTTAATGGCACACAGAAATATGTTGGTATTGGTAATATTTATTAGCATAAGTGGCACGGGTGAAATCCAAAGTTTTCTAATCAAGAACCCAAATCCATTTTTCATTTCAAGCAATTTTCACATTTGGACACGATACAGACACGGACAGGACATGAACACAATACAGACACGACACGATACGATAAACAAAACTCCTCAAACACTACACTACTCATAGTACAACACAAAATGAAATCCCAAAAACAAGAAACAGTAGACTCCGAAAACCTAATTTT
This sequence comes from Vaccinium vitis-idaea, assembly GCA_963854785.1. Classification (NCBI taxonomy): domain Eukaryota; kingdom Viridiplantae; phylum Streptophyta; class Magnoliopsida; order Ericales; family Ericaceae; genus Vaccinium; species Vaccinium vitis-idaea. The sequence goes on along the minus strand of OY978220.1, from coordinate 30,194,311 downwards.
CAACCTAAACAACAGTAAGGTCTCTTATCCAAGTGATATGGCTAATCTTCATCAGCAGCAAGCTTTGATGAGCCAGTCTTGTTTGGGAGTAGAAGGTTGTGAATATTGGGCATGACTCTACCGTTGGCAATGGTGACATCTCCGAGAAGCTTGCTGAGCTCTTCGTCATTCCTCACGGCAAATTGCTAATACCAAGTGTCTCAGAATGTTCCTCCGCCGAATGAGCTTGTTCCTTTTAAGGCAGGAAGAAGGGAGCCTTTTCGGGTTTCTTCGGAGGCTCAATTGGTTTGTTGCGAGCCTGGAAATTTTCAAAGCACCAAAAAAAGAAAGTAATAAACTGGATCTATTACCATTCAATTTCAGCAAGTACAAAGATGTTTATTACCAGTCCAAATAAAATGAGAGCCAAAACATAGTATGATCTGAAATACATACACACCGTTAGTGGTAGGGATTGTTACACCTTTGCCTCCACTAGGATTAGGATTAGTTAAATAGTTGCCACGCAGCTGTGATATCAAATCAGCTGTGTATTCTATTTACTCACTTAACTAATCTCTTAAAGCCATCACATAAAAATGGGACAAAAGGTGAAGGCGATTTAATACACTTGCTTAGATATGCAGCCCTAAGCAGATACCATAAACTTCTGTTATATGGAGCATAGAGCAGCATCCAATTCCAAGCAAAGTATCTCCCTGTGCAAAAAAATGATCTAGCATAGTTGTTGTAGGAACTGGTGACAACTGAATCTGATGCTTTGTGACCTAAAAAAGGATCTAGTGAAAATTGAGTTTGAGACACACACTATGGTTCTGCAACAGGCTAATCCATGTAATTCTTAGGCTAAAAAAGGAACCAGCAAAAGGAAAATTTAAACAAATAAACCACACTCAAACAACAAACTGTAACAACAGCAGTCTAATAAATCCTACAACTTAGATAATGTACATTGCACCTTCATTACTGTGCAGAAAATCAGCCAAGAGAGCAAGAAATCCCAACAAAGCAGTCTAATAAAAAATTTTAGGGTTATAAAAAATTCAAATTTCAAAATCACGAAACCCTAAAATTTGAAAAAACCAACAAATCGATTTCATGTTCTTCGACCAGGTAGAGCGAGGGAAGAGAGAGGAGAGATATACCTTTGACGACTTGTTCTTCGACCTCTTCTTCTTCGATTTGTGTTCGTCGGTTGAAACCTTAAGAGGCCAACAAATCGATTTCATAAGAAATCAGTTCATACGAAGAAGAAGATAGGAGAAAGAGAGAGAGAGGAGGAGAAACAATGAGAGATTCACCTTGGATTTCGTCTGGTTCGTCGTCTTCTTCAAATCGCCTCTTCTCTTTCTCTCTCTTCACTCTCTGTCGTTCAATGTGAAATGGGGAGGGGAAGGATCCGGATGGGTGTAATACCCGGATCCTGACCCGCGAAATGTTTTAACCCACTACAATGACCCGCGTGTGGGATTTTTTAATCTCAGCCGTAGATCCCGCGAATTCGATCAAACGGCCCGGAGGCATTCTCCCGCACAAATTTTGTGAGGTTTCCCTTATAAGAACCGGATCCTATATGGGATATATATATATATATATATATATATATATAGAATAAACTTCCGGTCCAAACTCCCGGACCCTCTTAAGTTACGGACCTCCACTTTTCGGACCAAATTTCGACGATCCGAACCGTTAGATGTGTTTAAAACATGATTTTAAGGTCCAACGCGAAGATTTGGCCAAAAAAAATACCCGGAAGGGCTTGATCGGAGCTGTTTTTCACAAAAACGCTAATATAGCGTTTTTGTGAAAAACAGCTCCGATCAAGCCCTTCCGGGTATTTTTTTTGGCCAAATCTTCGCGTTGGACCTTAAAATCACCTTTTAAACACATCTAACGGTTCGGATCGTTGAAATTTGGTCCGGAAAGTCGAAAATACCCCTAGGTCCGTAACTTAACTAAGTTAAGGGAGTTTGGATAGGAAGGGGACTCTATATATATATATATATATATATATATATATATATATATAGGCCGGTTCCCCTCACACTTAAAGAAACACATAAAAAAAACACTCGATTTTGTTTCGGGCCCCACTGTGATGTTCCAAACCATTGATATTGTTTAAATGAGTAAAATAAGAGGTCTTGCAAAAATTCAGCTCAATTGGATATCGGTAAGTGCTTGATCCAAACATTTTTGCAAAAACTGTGACAGGAACTAGTGTTTTTAAAATTGTTTGGATCAAGCACTTACTGATACCCGATTGAGCTGAATTTTTACAGAACCTCCTATTTTACTCATTTAAACAAAATCAACGGTTCGGAACATCACCCTTGTGCCCGGAAGAGTGAGGTGTTTTTTTATTGTGTTTTTTTAAGTGTGAGGAGAACCGGCCCCTATATATATATACCGGACCTCCCGTTTCCGGACCTCCATGATCCAAGCATTTTTTTGACGATCCGATCCGTCCAATGTGTTCAGAAGGTGTTTTCAAGGGTCCACGCCAGAAATCTTCAAAAAAAAATACCAAGAAGGGCTTGATCCAAGCAGTTTTCGCAAAAAATATATATATACATTTTTTGCGAAAACTGCTTGGATCAAGCCCTTCCTGGTATTGTTTTTTGAAGATTTCCCGCGTGGACCCTTGAAAACACCTTCTGAACACATTGGACGGCTCGGATTTTCCAAAAATAATTTGCAACACAAAAGAAATCAATTTTTTCTTATTCTCGGGAGGTTTGGACTAGAAAATTTGCCTATATATATATCCGATCTAGTCCAGGATCCCTAAGTCCGGAACTCATAGTTCCGGATCAAATTTTCATGATCCAAACCGTCCAATGTGTTCAAAAGGTGTTTTCAAATGTCCACGCGGGAAATCATAAAAAAAATACTGAGAAGGGGTTGATCCAAACAGTTTTTTGCAAAACTATAAATATACAATTTTTGCGAAAAACTGCTTGGATCAAGTTTTTTTTGCAGATTTCCCGCGTGGACCTTGGAAAACACCTTTGAACACATTGGACGGCTCGGATCATGCAAAAACATCTTTTAAAACCTTCAAAACACCCAAAAACCTTCAATCCGGGATCCTTGACTGGATCGCCGGTGTATATATATGTGTACAAATAACTAATAATAGCTATGAAAACAACTTGGAAATTAAAAAAGAACTTTTAAGGATAAGCAAGTAATTTGACACTTTTTTTTTTTTTTCACAATCCACCAAATTATAGAGTATCTACCCCCATAAACTGCCAACCAAACCATAGAGTATATTGAATTTGTTAGTTCATTTTTTGACTTTTTGCCACTTTTCAAATGGTTATATTTTATAATTTGTAATGTTTTATGTAATTTTAAAAAAATTATCTTATAAAACTAATTGAGATCTATCAAACAAAATCCATATTTGATATATAGTTACTTACCAATTTAAATATTTCCCTAATTTTTTTATCCGGTTGTAATTGAACGAGTGAAACAAATCTGGACAAAAGGAGTATTACTCATTCTTAACTAATCTGTTATATAACATATTTCCTTTTAAGCCCTCAAAAGTAATTCGACTAACAAACGGGCGATTAGAGAGAGAGATAGTGATGAGTGATGGCGAAGCCTCCCTGGCCGCCGCCCCTTCCCCTCCCCCACCACACCCCTTCCACCTTTTTCCTCCTCCTTCTCTAAAAGCCTCTTTGGGTGATCGGAGAGCCCCATGCCATATCCGTTCTTCTCTAGTCTGGTGTGGGTGACCGCGCCCCATTTTTGGGCTCGTAGGGGCCAGATCAGGGCTTCCCGGTCTGAACTTCGTCATTGACGACGGGCAGCAACTACCAGTAGCTTCGGCAACAACGAAGACGACAACTGAAGGCTTCTGATGGCGCATGCAAGGCGGCGATAGTCATTTTCCTGTACTTTTCTTCTCTTTTTTCTTTTTTCTGTAATTTTTAGCTTTTTTCTTGTTTTTTTTCCCCAGTTTTCTAGTTGTTTTAGTTTGTAATAGTTTGTAATTAATACACTTTTCTATCTATTTCTCCAACAACAAATGTGTTGTTGGTCGAGTGCAAATTTGTTCATCCTTACCTAATGAGGGTGAACAAAATCGTCACTCTGATTGGTAGGAAAGGTGTAGGTACGCAAAATCACATCACTTTTTAATAAGCATAACATTACTTTCTGGATCCCACACTTTTTTCACCAATTGACGGTTTTGTTTATCCTCATTAGACGAGGGTGAACAAATTTGTACTCGTGGTTGGTCCGTGTTCCTATAGACTATAATACACATTTCTAGAAGTCATTAGAGTCACATATTGTGCGTGGGATTTAGGAGTATATGACAATAGTGTGGTTGGCACTGAATAATTACCCATCCCAACTCAATCTCCTAATCAGTGTTTTGTGTGGTGGATCTGGGATTAGGAAAGTGGAAACGCCCGAAATTAATTACCTCGTGGGAGAAATCAACCTTTGACCAAATTAAGAGGGCCAATCTCTGATTTTTTAAAAATTGAGAGGGCAAAAATCTCATTAATGTTTGGTCCACACGTGTCCAAATCTAGCGGGCCCTCAAGATCAACAAAAGTTTCCAGCCGTTCATTTCACACCATTCTGGAGTATATAATTAGGGCTTGAGGGTCCCCCTCTGCGTAGGAAACTCAAAAGGAGATAAAGTGGGCTCCTCTTCTAGGGTTTGTTTTTATTCAATCCCTCTGTTTTGTATAAGTCAGAATTTCATTATCTATTTTTTTTCACTGTACAATGTTAATTGTAGCCAGTTTTTTTTTTCCCCCAGAAAACGTTGATTTTATTTTATTTTATTTTATTTTTGTTAATTTCGATTTCGTGATCTTAATTTCATATTGATTATTGATCAACACTTTTGGGTTTCAGACCGGACGTTCAGTTGACGGACATGGATTCGATTGAAACACGAATTATTGATGCAGACGACGACGACGACAACGGAAATACAAACCCTTTATTACCATCTAATCCCTTGCTTGAGGTGGACGCCCCTGAATCCACAATCACGGCAGCTGAGCCGCCGCCGCCTCCGCCACAGGGGAATGTTGTTCCGATTTTGAAGGAAGAAGAACACACAGACTCAGACAAGGAAGGTTCAATTCCAGTTGGTGTAATTCCGATAACAGCTAAGCAATCACAACCAGTGGCGGCGGCGGCGGGACCCAAGAGGGCATCCAAGGACCGCCACACCAAGGTGGAAGGCCGTGGCCGGAGGATACGGATGCCGGCCACATCTGCGGCCAGGATCTTCCAGCTGACGCGAGAGCTGGGCCACAAGTCCGATGGAGAAACTATCAGGTGGCTCCTGGAGAGGGCGGAGCCAGCCATAATTGAAGCCACGGGTACCGGTACCGTACCCGCTATCGCAGTCTCCGTTAACGGCACATTAAAGATTCCAACGACGGCCGCGGCGGAGGAGGGAGAGGCTGTGAGGAAGAAGCGCAAGCGGGGTTGCGAGAGCGAGTTCTATGAAGTGAACGGTCCAGGTTCGTCGAATTTCGCTCCGATTGCGCCGCAGGGGCTGGTGCCGGTGTGGACCGTGGGCGGCGGCGGTGGGGGCGGAGCGTTTTTCATGGTTCCTCCAGGTGGTGCCACCATTGCTGGGCTTCCGAGCCAACCACAAATGTGGGCCATTCCGGCAGCGGCTGCGCCGATGTTCAACGTCTCGGCGAGACCCATTTCAACAATGGCCCCAAGTTCGAGCTCTACAACAACTACTAGTACCACTCAGACGCTAAGGGACTTTTCTTTGGAGATTTATGATAAGAAGGAGCTTCAATTTATGGTTAACTCTACAGGTGATGAAACTCCATCTTCGAAAGCTTGAGATGGAATAGAAGGTTATTAGGCGTTTAGTCTTAGAACACAGTGTTTGATTTTCTGATTTTTTGAAAAGTTGTTTGGGTAATTGCATTTAGGTTCAAAATGAGTAGTCGAAATACGCGCAAACTGACCCGAACATCTTATACTAAGGAGACTATATGAGTGCTGGCTAAATGTGCTTTAGCATAATTTTTGTTTGGACTCAATTTGCTATAGTCTTCATGAGAAAAATTTGTTGTTGCTTTTGTAATGGAGAGTGTTTTATTGGAGTAGTACTTATTTTCGTGCTGTTGAATGTTTTATGCTACTTAGTATTTTACTTGTTCTTGGCTCCAAATTCATCTTAGTTTCTGATTATTTCATGGGATGATTGAAAAGTTTAGGGTTAAGAATCAAGATTGACGATTTGTTTGGATAAGATGTGATCCGAGTTGTCCATCACCAAACACGGACGGTCCAGATCAGACAACATGGATGATGTCCCTTTAGGGATAGCACCATCCCCAATTCGAGGATTGACACAATTGAGACAGTACCGAGATGAGCATAGTTGGAATATGCGGGGTCTTTGTATGAGATTGGATGTACAATATAATTGGTTGTATATATTTAATTTGAGTGTGTTAAAAATGATATAATACAATCATTTTACTGGCTATATTTTCATAGAATTAAAAATCAAAGGCCTGTGCTATAGCGGTGAACACGGTTGGAATTGGACCGGTTCTCTAGAAATTCAGTACCCGAATCATTTCAAGCGGTTCTAGAAAATTATGAACTAAACCTCTCCAGATTTAAACCGCAAAACCAAACTGGTTTTGGTTCCGCAAGATCAGACTGATTTTGGTTGGGTTCATGTTTTACCTAGTTAGTGTTGGAACACTTTTTCATTACACTTGAATTTAAAAGATTATTTAAATTTTAGAGCAACAAACAACTAATACAATAATTATAGGATTTTATAAGATTCATATGATCCACATGATACTCAAAGTATTTGACAATCTACCATCAATAGAAACAAATCCTAAAATTGATCAAAATAATCAATAAAGTAGCTTAATAAAGAATGGAATAGTCTAAAAACGAGAAAATAAATTCAACAACATGCCTTACTAGGGAATTAAAATTGAAAACTGGGTGTTAGTAGGATCAATAGTTATAGTTATTCTATTAAAAGACTTCCAAACAAAATAGATTTTTACTCTAAATAGACATAAAATAATATCTTACTTGGAAAAAAAATAACTTATCAAATCAAGATAAATAATTATTTACACATATAAATATATTAATATTATGCGGTCCGGGTCGGTTCCAACTATGGTTTTTAAATTGAGAACCAATAACCGAACTATTTTTTTTGTATTTGTTAGTTTTGTGTTTTTTTTTTTTTTGTGGATTATTATTTTATCTTGATGAATGGAACTTAAAAAGTTAAAAGTAAAAAATTATGAACCAAATTAAAAATTTTGTGAGTTAAAGACAAAAATAATCCAAAATGTTATTTATTTTGGATTATAATTGTCTTTAGTGAATTTATTTAAAGATTTTGATCATAATTTTTCATTTGCTAGATTACTCTCATCGAGATGAAATTATAATAAAAAAACAGACGCAAAACTAAGAAATTCGATTAAATTTTAAATAAAGAAGGAAAAATAAAAAAGCCAAAGGCCCCTTCTGGTGGACCGCTTCTTCATGCTAGGTGTGGGTTCCATTGATCATGGTGGGTCAACGAGAAAATGTATGGTAGTTGTTGCGTGGTGCTGTAATTAATGCTCGACCGTGGACCCTGCAGAGTGGTTTACTGTGGGCCACTCAATTTTGTGGGGCCCTAATCCAGCTGCTTGCGTTTTGGGGTGTGTGAGGACCTGGTGGGGACAGCCGGACAGACGCGAAAAAGCCTGGTTATCGTTTACACGTGTCTTGTTTTGGTGGGAACCGCATGTTGAGCTCATACGACACGCGGATTCCTTTTCTTTTTCTTTCGTTCTCTTTTTACGGTTACCGGTGTCGCTTACTCACACCTCGACTATTTTTCTCGCCGATCCAAACAAAGGCAGCCATCCACGCTGTTATTAGGCGATTCACAAGAAATTATTTTCTTGTACTAAAATCGGAGCTTTATCAATTGTGTGGGAAGTAAACCCACCAAACACTCGAAGTCTCGAACTAATTCTTAGGGTTGACAATGCAAACTATTGCAGACTTTTCAGTGTGGGATTTTGCAGTCTGTTTTCGAGTCTACAATAATGATTGAAATCGTTTATTTTGTAAAGTTCACTAAGTACGTCATCCACATTCAAAATTAAATTGACCGAAAATCCGTAGGTTTATGAAAAAAAAAAAATTGTAAAAAAAAATGAGGTGACTGACGCTTGACATTCATATGAAAATGAAAACTACATACAATGGGCCAATTAAAGGGGTCATGTCCCCACTATGTAACATGCATACAATTGGGCCAATTAAAACTTAATTATGACACTCCAAGCCCAATACGTTATATGACACGGGCCTTGTACCAAGTCCATGGGCCAGATCAGTATTTAATTATATGCAGGCTCCCCCTGGTAGCATTAAAATGCAGTAGATGTTATGCGCCACTGCGCCAGGAACCAGGGATAGTGAGGTAAATACTTAGAAAGTGTTCCACTAGCAAAAAAACAGTTTTTTTCTAAAAACCAAGACGAGCTCTCTCACAATACATCACATAAAATACCGTAAAATGTCAGTTTTTTTTTTTTTTTTTTTTTTTTTTGACAGGGAAAATGTAGATATTCCATTATCACAAATCAGGTTACAATAACAAATTACATCAGACAACCAAGAGAAACTTGGACTCCGATGTGCGAAAACGCACAAACCCAATTCGACAATGGACCAACGCGATGCCAACCATCAAGGGAAACCACGAGCCGACCGGGGATGTTGCCATTTCTGGACATTACGATCCCCACCAACACGGCCGTGGCCGGCAAACGCACAACAGGCGATCTACATCTCCGGCAGCGGAGAAACAACTCCGGCCAGACACAACAACGACTAAAAACGAAAAAACAGATTATTGCCCACCGTCCCACCCACCGGATCCGGGAAAACCGGACCGGGACCAAAACCAAAAGGAAAACAAAACACCTCACCCATTATTCGCCTCACTGCCAGCCGCCTATCACCGGACCACCAAGCACCGTCTTCACCTTACCGGACTGAACCCCCGAAGCCGGAACAGCTCCTCTGCCGAAAACGCGAAGAAACCGTGTTGAGGGGTGGAGAACACACCAACGGGAGGGAGGGAAGAAGGGGAGGGATAGAAGAGAGGGGGGGGGGGGGGAGCCCCCACCCCAGATCTGGCTCTGTTTGGAGAGGAGAAGAAGTTTCTCGAGAGAGAAAGAGGAAAGGTAGAGAGAGAGAGAGAAGTCCTGTGCAAAATGTCAGTTTATTCTAAAAGCACCCTGAGCGGAACACCCCCCTAGAAACATACTTAATCTTAATCGTATTAGTTAATCCAATAACTGAATATTTATTACTACCAGGGAAAAATTTATGGTTGACTATCTTTTGCAAAGCGCTAATGTGCAAAAAAATGTCTCGCGATTGATGAAATATGCAACTTTTAACTTCTTTGGTATTCAATGAATATTATTCACGCTTATTTACTGATAATTATCAAAATTCTAGTGTCAAGAAGAGGAAGACAAATTTCAATAGAATTGTGGGGCGAAAATTACATAATGTACTAAGATTGTGGTCAAATTAATGAGTTAATCCGGAAGTTAGTGGGGCCAAGTGGCCCCACTTGACCATATGTCTGCCCATAAATGTTGAACACTACTAGGCATACAACACTCTTGTGTACAACATTTGTGTGCAAAGATGGAGCCAAGGAGGGACAAATGGTGGCGGCCGCCATCACAAGATTTTCAAAAAATGTAATTATTACACAGAAAATAATTTTTTGTTCCTCAATTATATAGACTTGCCACCACTAAATTTTTTAATCTTTCATTCTCTAGTTTTTTTTCCTAAAAAGATGCACTCGTCAAAGGTAAAATTACTCTTTTTTGGTACTTTACGTGCATATAACAAACATCGTTGATTAAAATTTTTGTGTTATTATAGTTTTTCGTGGAGTGGATGAATATTCATAATAATGCAGTTTGTCTTTTTATTTTTTAACGTTCATATTTTAGCCACCACAAAGGTAAAATCCTAGTTTCGTCCCTGTTTGTATGGGATCATTTTGTGGTCCCACACAACTGATCTGAGTCATTCAGTTTATTCAAAATGTTTTTGAAGGGTTTCGTCAAAAAATCAACTCAGCCGAATATCGGAAAGTGTTTGATCCAATCTTCTTTTTTTCGAGCCCTAAACTGGTAAACACTACCCTTCAAAAAAAATTATGAACAAATTGACAGGCTCGGAATAGTTGTGTGGGACCTCAATATGATCTCACACAAGCATTATACATTTGGAGGGTGTTTGGGAGCCTACTTTTTAGCTTTTGATTTTTGACTTTTTGGTTTTTTGGCTTTTGGTCAAAATGAGTTTTGGATATGGGAGGAGTGTTTGGGAGAAATGTGCAGAATGTGTTTTGGAAAGGGAAAAGGAGAAGTAGAAATCAAAAAGTAGGGGTGAGGGTGTTTTTGATTTCTGGCTTCCATCTTCAGAAATGGAAAAACAGTTTTGGGCAAAACAGCTTCTGGGTGTATCGGCCAAACACCCAGAATGCGATAATGAGAAATCGAAAAACTGAAAAACAAGCGGCCAAACATACCCTTGGTATACAAAAATGTTGTACCCATTGCATTTTCGTTTTGGATTGCTGTCACAAGGGATGATTGATTGGTGATATGCTCACACGTACTGCCTTATAAATGTGCATCGAGGACTTTTTGGACCTGTATTTGTGTAGATGACGTGGCGCTAATTTTACATTAGATTAGAATTGTGATAATTTTTGTAATCAGCCATGCTGAAACTGAAAGTGGTATAAAATGCATTGATGTTTTTCCGGAACCAAAAAAGAAAAAGATCATATGTACGTAGCCCGAATAACTTTTAGTCCAGTGACCTTTTTCGGTAATTTTTTTTTTTAAAACTTTTCATCATTTTTTTTGGATTAACTATTCATATCGACAAGTGCAATCAGAAATGTACAAAAATGTGGACTGAAATTGAAAAAATTCATATAACACAACATTTAAAAAAAAAAAAAAGACAACTGATTCTTTCATTTTGTTTTTATCTTTAGCGAACTTTTTGTCCGTTTGGTCATAGTTATTTTTATTTATTTTTTTACTTTTATACTTCTCTCGTTGAGACGGATGATTGATTCCAAAAAATATAATAGTACTAATTTTAAAAAAAATAAAAAACATGGAAAAAAACAACAAAAAACCAAGAAGACAAAAAAAAAAAAAAAAAAAATTGTCTAACGATGCATTGCACGGTGTAGTGCGTTTTGCATATTACACCACCCCCGAGCCACATTTGACCTGTATTTGTGTACATGACATGCCGTTAATGTGACACTACCTATGACAGTTTCTTCTAATTAATTTTACATTAGATTAGAATTGTGATGATTTTTCTAATCAGCAATGCTGAAGGTGGTACAAAATGCATCGATGTTTTTCCGATCCCAAAAAAAGGATCATACGTACGTAACCCAAATAACTTTTAGTTCAGTGACCTTTTTCGGTATTTTATTTTTTTTGTAAGTTTTTGTTTAGTTTTTCATCGTGTGTGTATTTTTTTTTTTTTGGATTAAACATTCGTATCGACGAGTGAAATCATAAATGTATAAAAATGTGGTACAAAATTAAAAAAAATTCATATAAGAAGACATTTTAGACACACAAAAAAAAAAAAAACTGTTTCTTCTTCTTTTTATCTGTCTTGAGCGAACTTTTTTTCCATTTGTCATATATTTTTATACTTTTATACTCTTCTCATTGAGATGGATGATATATTGATCCTAAAAAATAGTAATAGTAGTAATTTAACAAAAATTTAGAAAACATGGGAAAAAAAAACACAGAAACCATGAATACAAAAAAAAAAAGGGATGGCCAGACGATACATTATACAGTATAGTGCATTTTGTGAATTACACCATCACCAATCCGCATTTGATCTGCCCTTACAAAAATGTGACCAAATATTCTCAATAGTGTGCGAAATGGAATTAAACTTGGATAGGAATATCATGTCCGTACTTTTTCTTTGGAAGGAGAAAATTTTGGATGCAAATAGGTATAGTCTACGTGGTGTCCTTGCACTACATGGACCGTCCAATCAACGCATGGATGGCTCTGATTAAGGAGGAGAAAATTTTGGATGCAAATAGGGTATAGTCCACGTGGTGTCCTTGCATCACATCTGGACCGTCCAATCAACGCATAGACGACTCGGATTAAGGGGAGAGAGTGTGCCAAAGGGAGGAGAGAGAGTGATCGGATCCGAACCGTTAGTTGCATTAATTGGACAGTTCAGATGTGGTGCAAGGGCACCACAAGGTACCCTATTTGCATCCAAAATTTTCTCGTTAGGACCCGGCCCACCAAACACAACACATTGCCCTTCATGCCGTACCATTTTCCTTATAAAAAGGACGTTTTGCCTGCAAAACACAGCATCACGTTTCTCCTCCTCCCTCCTCTCCATAACCGCCCTCTCTCTCTCTCTCTGCGCAATGGACCTCACAGCAGAGAAGCTCGAAAACCTAGAGCCCAAATACAGCCAGGAATGCTACACCGTCCACGTCGGCACCCACCGCATCCTCACCATCGCCACCCTCTGCCACGACACCGCCACCAAATGGATCAAAGAAGTCGAGAAATTCTACCGCAACAAACCCGGCCCCTTCCTCGTCGGCCTCTCCACTTCCACCGACTCCGAAAAAACCAAGTACTACGGCTGTAAATCCACCGACCCCAAAAAAATTCCGTACGACCTCATCCAACTCTGCATAGGCTCCAACTGCCTCATCTACCAACTCCCTTCCTCCGACAATTACTACGCCCCCATTGCCTTCCAGTCCTTCTTCGCAAACCCTAACGTCATCGCTGTAGGCGTTGATATGGCATCTGTGGCTAAAAAACTCTACTGGAATCATGATATCCAGGTTTTGAACAAGATGGATGTGAATGAGTTGGCGGTGAAGGCGGTGAAGGGAGCTGGAGGGAAGAAGGAGTATCCTGGTTTGGAGAGGTGCCGACTGGATCTAGCGGTGGAGGCGGTTTGCGGTCGTGATGTGTACGTTGTGAGGCCTGGGAAGGAAGTGAAGTGGTACGTTGAGAAGGATGATCCGAGGCTCTTTTGGAAGAGGACAGAGGAGCTTACGATTGAGAAGGTGAAGTACGCTACACTGGATGCTTACTTCTCTTATCGGGTTGGAGTGGAGGCTCTTGCTCTTCTCAAGATCCGCGGTTCGGTTTCGGCTCCTGCTGGTTCTTCTTCCTCTAAGAAGAAGAAGATGAAGATGAATGACAAGAAGAAGAAGTACAGACTATAGAGAGGTAGTAGGAATCAAGCGCGACTACGGTAGTGTTTCCTGTACTGCGTAGAACTGCGTCTCTTATGAGTGATTGCTGTGGTAACTAGCTAGGGTTTAGTAATGCGTTTTTAGTATATCGTTTTGAGTCCAGTTTGCTTTTCGAGTCTATGATTTTTCTGTTGCTGCTAAGAGTAGAATTAAGTTTCGAAATGTGGTTTCTGAATGTTTAGTTCGGAAATTAACGATTTCGCTTTAGATTTTGAGTAAGTAAAGAGATGTTCATGGTTTTCGATGGTTCTGAATCGTAATGTTTCTGAAATGGTATAATCTTCATCAATGCATGGTCAATGAAATCGTGTTCATACTTCATAGTGATTTTGTTGTCTTTGAGCCTCATCTGTTTCGTTGATTATGTCGCTAGCACTTGTTTTTTTGCATCATTTTCCCAAAGCTATAATTAATTTTCTGGTGGGATTGTAAACTTGATTCCCAAGTCTGCTGCTGCTGAGAAACAGCAATGCATGATGGATGATGATAATGATGATTACTTTTTCGTCGTTTTCCCAAACGAGAATACTATTCCCCAATTTTTGTGAGGGTTTTTCGAACGCCGTGCCCTTGGTGGCAGGGTGACGGGTTCTGCAGTGGGGCCGGTGTGTGAAAAATCGAATCTCCAGTGGGGCCCAGTACTGGCGCAGTGCACACACCTTCAGCGCGGGTTCATCAGAAGGTGGTTTTTGATTCAGACAGTTACTCCGTCACGCGGAGTCTGTTGTATCAGCAGTAGTCATTCCTAATCTATTACAGTAGATAGGGAGGGGATAATTGGACTCGATTTTGAGATGCAATGTGAGGTATTCTAGAGCTCTACCGCATGAACTAACCATAACTTGCAGCAGTAGTGATTAGTTTAATGAATCGAAAAAAGGTCCATTCAATTCAATTAGCATAAATTCAAATATGGGAAACAAATGGAAAGAAAAAGGGAAGAGGATCCATTCTTGTTGCGACATGTTTGATTTCATGATGAATTGTGCAACATAATTTTATCTAATTCTAGATTTTGGTCATGTGAACAAGGATTCATTTTACAACATGCTTTACCTCATTATTCAATTTATCTTTGTTTGGGATCTCATTAATGGACTTATCAAATGTGGGGCTGGTTCGGAGATGCATAAAGTAACACGGATTTTTTTCCCGGGTTATATTGTGATGATACAAATCGTTCATTTTGTTTAAATGGATAAAATAGGAAATCCTACAAAAATTCAGCTCAATTGAACATTGATAAGTACTTGATCCGAACAATTTAAAAAAAAAACTTGACAGGAACTAGTGTTCTCAGAATTGTTTGGATCGAGCACTTACGAATATTTGAATTTGAATGAGTTAATTTTTTATGAATATCCTTAAAACATGTTTTAAACAAGTTGAAAGGCTCAAATTTTTAGCATGGGCCTCTTAAACAAATTGTGTTTTTTTTACGTATCCCTATAACCGGCCCCATATATAAGAGTGATTGTCATTATTTTAACCCAAAAAAATCGTTTTGCAATATTTGCTTCTTATGATTGCTACGTTAGTGGTGAGTTTAACGAGTTTTTGAAATACAATTAAATAAAGATCTAGACGCTATACGCTTCTTATCTTTATTTTCCTTTCCCCTGTAATGGCTTAGGAGGACAAATCCAATTGAGAACTCGTGAATAAGGGGGTGTTTGGGAGCATCATTTTCAGCTTTTCATTTTCAATTTTTGGGCTTTTTGACTTTTTGGATTATGGCCAAAATGTATTTTGAATTTGATAGAAGTGTTTGAGAGAAATGTGCAGAATGCTTTCGTAACAGGAATAGTGTTTGGGAAATATGTCCAAAATACATTTTGTGGGTCTTTTTGTTAATGAAAATGAGAAAAGGAAAAAACAAGAAGTCAAAAAGCTCCTCATCACCTCTTTTTCACTTCTCCTCTCTGAAGTCTGAAATGGAAAACTCATTTTTTGAGAATTCATTTTGGCCCAAGTCTCCTAAACATCCAAAATTCAAAAATGTGAAATGAAAAGTAGAAAAATGGCTCTCAAACAACGTCTAAATCTATCATGAATCATGATCGGGCATTTTTGTGATGGAAAACACTAAAAAACCACATTTTGTACCCAATATACCAACTCTCTCGCATGACCTTGACCTTCGAATGAGGGAGACTTGTGTATTTGAATTATATATAGTATAAAATGTGAAAAATGATGTAGTGAATTTATTAATCTTGTGGTTATCTCATGCATAAGTCTTCACGAACACAAGATATGAATTATTCCTTCAGAAAATGAATTACTCCAGGTTTTATGATCTTTTATTGTTCGTGTGATGGTGAAGAAAAATATTTATTTGGATTCGGATTTTCGAATCGAATCCAAATCAATCTTTCCAATCCAATAATCCAAATAAAATTCAGATATTGGATCCGGATTCGCGAAAACAAAACCCTTCCTTTTTAATTTTAGTGGACATAAATTTCTTTTATTCCCCTAAAATTCTACACCCCACCTCCAAACCCAAGAAAAAAAAAAAACACCACGACGAATCAGATCCAGATTGCCATTATTCAATTTGTCGATGTTGGATTCGGATATGGATTTGAACTAAAAGGATCCGGGACGGATCCGGATCCAATCCGGTCCGTTGAAAGGCTATACTTTTCCAATGTCCACCCTAAGGACTGCCAAATCTGTCATAGTAATACTAATGACTTACCAAATAAAATTCACTGGATGACGATAAAAAATAAATAAATAAATTGACCAGATGAGGAGGAATAGAGTTCTTGGTTCACCTCCGTACCATACACAAAATCACAGTATTCCAAACGATTGACAACCGGAGGATACTTTGATTCCGAAAGTCTGGGGTTTCTGAGCTTACCCAATACCCAATTTAATCAAAGTCAACAAAGAGAAATTGAGATCCGAGTTTCCAAAATGCGCAAATCATCTGAGCAAATACAACAATCGACCAAGTTTCTGAAATGCACATATCATCAAGGCAAATACAACAATCGGAATATGTGTATGGGCGAAGGTTGGGATTAACTGCAAAATAATGCTGAATGATGGACCTCAAAGAGGCTAATACCAGTAATCAAATTGATGCTGCAACTCTGAAAATCCTGAACACCACAGCAGTAATCAAAATGCAAAGGAAGCTGCTTCTGATATATGACATCTTTAGAAGATTGCTACCTGCGCAAATAAAGATTTGCCATTGGTCAACAAAATGATACGGGTAATATTCTGCTGGTGCCCCAAAAAAGTAGAAATTTGAGTGTAAAATGTTAGCTCATTGAATTTAAGCAAGTAGTAGATTCAGAGGATCTATGAGTCTCCTATAACAGCATATGACCAACTGACCACCGTGGCAAAGCCAACCTAGGCCACTTAAGCGAAAAACTGATTAACAAGAAAGAAATTGGTTAAAAAGTAGAAAAGAGAGAGCTGTGGTAAAAGAGGAATTGGAAGAACAAGGGTGAGAGGGGATTAAAAGA
The DNA here is from genome assembly GCA_963854785.1 of Vaccinium vitis-idaea. Taxonomy (NCBI): domain Eukaryota; kingdom Viridiplantae; phylum Streptophyta; class Magnoliopsida; order Ericales; family Ericaceae; genus Vaccinium; species Vaccinium vitis-idaea. The sequence goes on along the minus strand of OY978220.1, from coordinate 30,177,415 downwards.
GAAATAGTGAGTGGAGGGCATTCGGGGATAGAGAGAGTTTCGAAACTGCTTGAGCTTAACGAGTTCGGGTGAACGGTGAAGCATAGAGACGAGTAGTGGCTTGTGCAACAATGAGAGAAAGATGATAAAACACTATACTAGCACTAGAATTCCAAATACTACAAATCTGCAATGATAGGCAGATATAGTAGTAATATGAGTGTGGTGGAATAAGATTACGAAGAGTACCTTTATTAAGCCAAGAGCCAAACCATGACTCGAAGAATTGCTGACAAGAGGGGCAATCTACGGCTTAGATTGGAAGCCAACCAGGTTGGTCTAAGAAAGTCACAAAACAAGAGGTGTTATAGTGTCTCCGGGTGAGTGAAAAAAGAAACAGGTGATAGCCTAAATCATTTCACAGCCTTTGCAGAAGATTAAACCCAAAAGGCACTCGATCATGGCAGACGTTATGCTGTTTCATCACATTTGAAGTCTAAAATTGGACCCCACAAACAACATCATGGATTATTTCTCAAGTCCTATACAAGATCCAAATTTTTTGATGAACTATCCATGGGACTTCCAAATCTAAATCTATAAACAGCAAGGAAAGGCTGTCCCCACACAATCTACTACTCCAAAGTGTCAATGCCACCTTCTTTCACCATTGTTACTTTTTCAGAGGTTGAAGAGAAGAAAAAGTTATTGGTCAAGGCTAATGGAGCACCACTGGTTCATGTTCATGATCGTAGAGTGGATATTGTTAAGTGATTAAATCACCAATCAGCCAAAAGGAAAACTTTACATGGAAGCACCAAATTGAAAATTCACTATGCTAAACTATAGAATACTACCATTAATATTCCGCTGGTGTGCCAAAAAGTATAAAAGAGAGAGCTGCACTAATGTTGGCACATTGAATACAAGTAAAAATTTAAGAGGATCTAATGAGTCTCCCATTGATAACAGCTTAAAACCAACCCCCCACTAAGTCAGACTCAACTTTGACCGCCAAACTGAGAACCAGGTTAACCACAAGGAGAATTATTGGTAGAAAGCGAAATGCTGTGGAAGAAGACGAATCGGTAGAACATGGGAGAGAGGGAATGAAAAGAGAACAGTGAATGGAGGAGATTCAGGGGTAGTGTGGTTGGAAACTGCTAGAGCTAAATGAATTAGGGTGAAGTATGGAGGAGTCAAGAGAGAGTGTTGCCTTGTGAAACAATACGCGATATAGTAAAACTGGAAAGCTAGGCAGATATAGTAAAACGAGGAAGTTGGTGAAAAAGATAAAATAAAAAAAAAACATTTATTAGGCCAAGAGCTAAACCATGACAGAAAGTATTGCTGACGAAACTCAGGCTTAGATTGGAAGTGAACAAGATAGGTCTGATAAAGTCACAAAAAAAGGGAAGGCCCTTTTGTCTCAGGGTGCCTGAAACAAAATGGGGAAGAGCATAAAATATAGGAGTCCTCGCAAAAGGTAACTCAATCACGGCAAACATTACAATTTTCATCAAATTTGAAGTCCTACAATTGGACACCACAAAAATCATCATAAAACTAATTCCTGAGTTCTACGCAAAATGCATTTACTATAGAAAATGTTTTCAGTAAAGGATAATGGAACACCAAAGGTCCGTGGTCGGGATAAATAGTGGATAATGTTAGCAACCCCATTATATACCTTCTATTTTCCACAAGTGGTTAAGTAGTAAGTACCCATAAAGAAGGAATTCTCATGCATGGGACGGGGTCACAATTAACCACAAGAATGAAATCCTCGTGTGCCATTAGATATTATATCACTCATGCTAATATGGTACTTGTATCTCAGATCAGTCATTTGGTCGGAACCGTATGAGTAGAAGCTCGAGTAGCAAGTAGTAACAGACATCTTCCAAATCTAGAGTCTCCTCCGCCTGGGGGGGCAGCGGCTCCTCCGCCTCCTCCCCCCGGGCTCCTCCGCCTCCTCGCCCATCTCTCCCGCTCCTCTCTCTCCCTTCTTTTCTCTTCTTCTCTCTTTCTTCTTCTTTTTTTTGCAGGTTTTGTCGCCGATTTCTCGGCATTGGGTTTCACGGTGGGTCACCTTTTCCAGGAGGTTTCGATCAGGGGCTGTGGGCTGCAATGGTGGAGTCCGTGGACTGCGATGTGTTTGATTGGCGGTGGGCTTCGTTGGTTATGGTGTTCAGTGGCTGGCGTTGATGGTTTTAAGTGTCCTTCGTCGTCGTGCTTTTGTTGGTGAGCGACTGCGGTCTTCTCTCCCGGCAGGCCTGCGCTACGGCGTTCAGCCGCTTCACTGCTGCGTGGGTCACTTGGTTTGGTTGTCGTCGGCTGTTCGGATCTACCCCCTCTTGTTCGGCCTCTCTCTCTCCCTCGGATCTTGCTGCCGCTGGCCTCTCGTCTTGTTCTCCCGCTGATCTCACTCTTGGGTATTTTTGGTTTTGCTTAACGGCGTGTGGTGTTCAAGCGGTCGGTGGTGTTGCTCCTCCTGACGGGCTCGTCTATGGGATCTATCCGGTATGCTTAACGGCGATGTAGAGGTGTTCTCCGGGGAGGTGGTGGTGGCTGCGGGTGGTTGCTGGATGTTTTAGGGTTGGATGTGCTTATTGTTGTAATCTGGGTTTTGACCCATGGGGTTTTTTATGCTTAATTGTTGTATCTGGGTTTTGACCCACGGGTGTTGGGCTTAATTGTTGTATCTGGGCTTTTGGCCTTTGGGTTTCGGTCTTGTTTTGGTAACCGTGCTTGTTACCTTTCTTGCCGCTTTTAGTCTTGTCCTTCAAGATTAATAAAGTTTTTCATCTTTCAAAAAAAAAAAAACAATCAGAAATTCAGTATACTGCAATGATCACACAGGGAATCAACATGTATGATGGTTTCTGTCAAGCTAACAAAGTACCTTCTCACCCACCAAATTATTGTGCATTTCAGATTCATCATTCAGAAAAGTATGGCCCTCCTAGTTTCTTTTTCTTTCTTCATATTATTCGTTATAGCAGTGTAAGAGTAAGAGGCATGAGAAAATTGACCACTGGCTGAATAGTGACAAGAATCGACGGTACCAAAGAAATACTAGGTCCAAGAGCCTGGGATAGTCCATAACTCACATTAATTCGGCAAAAACAAACCCTTAACCCCAACTACTTGAGGTCAGCAATAGGCATATGTTTCCGTATGCAGGATTCCATTGACATGTCTAATTCAAAGTTTCTACTTTTCCATTTTAGCATTAAGTCAAAATCCTAACTCAAAGAAGAAAAAAAGGTACCAGGTTTGCAACTTCAAAGCCATCTGTTAAGTGAATACAATCGCAGAAGGCCGAAGGGACATTGGTCATAGAACCACTAAACCTAAATCTCTACACTAAAGACGAGTTTCATTTTCTATAATTACAATTACAAACTCAAAGGCGTCCATGAGATAAACCTGACATGAATGACATACCAAGGTTGCAGGATCTGCTTAAGCCTGATCAAGCGAAAGCTACATCTGATCGTAGCACATACTTAACACCCTTAGAAACATTCCGGGCTTCATGCAGCATACACTTATCACCATGAATGTGAAGGAGAGCCATACCTTCCGTAGGAGTCACCTGGAAAATCAAACTGTCAGCATCAGAGGCCATGCCTTCCTCAAAGTAAGCAAGTTAGAAAGGTGATATAACAAAAACTAGACCAATGTAGAATAAATAGCCCAAGAAAAGGGGATTCACCTCAGCTACAACACCATTTCTGGGACCATAAAAGACAGTCTCTCCTCCAATTAGAAACTCTGAAGAATCCTGAGGGTTGCTCTTATCATTTTTGGATTTGGGTTTGAAACCACCACTTAAATATATCAACAAAGTATAATGGGTGCGCTTCCCATCTCCAAGATCGACGCTCTCATCAATATGCCGACCAAAGTGCTGACCAACCTTGTATCTGACAAGAAGAACATTTGCACCAAATAATTAGGCATAGTTTTCCAAAAGATTTTAGCAACTCAGTTGCTAAAATCACCATGATTTTAGCAAATGAGTTCAACAGGTGCTAAAATCATAATTTTGAAATAAAAAAACGAAGTGGTTCTGTATATCGTTTTTCGATTTTTTTTCGCAGCAAATTAAAGTACTCCTCGTGTACTTTAATTCGGTGTGAAAAATTCAAAAAATAATACACGGAAACACTTAATTTTTTGATTTGAAATACCATGATTTTAGCACCTGCTGAACTCATTTGCTAAAATCATGGTGATTTTACCATGATTTTAGCAACTGGGTTGCTAAAATCTTTTGGAAAACTATTTAAGGCCTTAAAAGAAAGAACAGCTCAATGACAGGCATGTAACTCTTGTAATCCATGTGAACAAATCAGTAAACATTAAGACGAAAAGACCAAACTAACTTGTATAATCTGATATTTGGATTCAAACCAACGGCAACTTTGCCTCGTATCTTAAACTCAGAAAATAATCTGTTGAGTCCGGATTCCCATATTGTATCTGCAAGAACTGGATCATTCACAGAGACACGATCATTGTCTCTATACGCATCACCTTTTGCTGGGCCAAGACTCCCTTGGTGGGCAAACCCAATTGACTCAGCAGCTTTAATGAATGCCTTTGTTTCAACAGAAGTGAAGAAATCCTGCACCTGAATAACTTTAACAAAGGAGTTATTACCACCCAGTCATCATATCATAAACAAATCAGTTATTACCACCCAATCATCATATCATAAACAAATCAGTAACTATATTCCAGCAAAATAGTCAGTAATAACCAGGTTTTGAATTTTTCTACCATTGTGTTTCTTGAATCTGGACTAACCGACTAACCAAAAATACTGAATGCACTATATAACAGACAACCGATTGATTGAGGGTGGTGATTTTCACAATCCCCTTATTTATAACCACACTCCCTTTTCTGTCTTCTTCTGATGTGAATTTACAATTTTGTCCTTCCAAGTGTGAAAGAAGATACAAATGAAAGGTTAATTTTGTAAATTCATATCACAAGATGACAAAAAAAAATGTGGTTATAAAAAAATAGGAGTGCGAAAATCAATTACCAGTGAGATATGCTATTGGTAATTCAATGACTTGATTTATTCAAAACATACAGATCATAAGCTAAATTGAAAGCATTTGGATACGATAACTTGTACGGCAGTTAGACACAATGGTCTACAAGTCTCTTCACTTCAACATGACTGAAAGATCTTGTACGGCAGTTAGACACAATGGGCAACAAGTCTCTTCACTTCAACACGACTGAAAGATAACAATGCACTTCCTGTTCCTCGCAACACCCTTAACCTCCATAGTGTCTCTCCTATACCCACTTACTATCTCAATCTCCTCGGCAAGTCCCTAGTAGGAAATTATTACCCTAATGCACTCAGTTCTTGTCCTCTACTGTCCTCCACTCAGAAACTCAACATCCTCATCATCCACACCAAATCGTAGAAGAACTACAGCCACCCAAACTCCATCCCAAAAAAAAATGGATGGTTATAACAGAGATATATGTAACTTAAGAAAGACGATCACAGATCACAAGAGCCCACCATCTCAATCCACAAATTGCACTCTAACTTCTGGGCTGTTAAAGGTAAAGCGAGCTGATCAGGGACACTACAACAATTGATATGGTCTCACGATACCACGTTCAGATTCAAACTGTGCCCAAAGAAGCAAGTTCAAACCTCTCTCTCTCTCTAAGTTCCCCTCTGCCTTCCCCCCCCCCCCCCCCCCCCCCCCCCTCTTCTTCTTCTCCTCTCCTTTCCTTTTGTTTTACAGGTGTGGCCGGTTTTGATATGGTGGTTGCGGGTGATGGTGTGCGGCAGCACATCAAGATCTCAGTTGTTGTCTCCCCTGGCTATTTGTGAGGACCAAAGTGGCATTTTCTCGGTGGCCACCTCCGGAGATCGCCAGCTTGTTTGGGTTCGCGTCGGCATGAGCCTTCATCTGTAGGGTCGGCGAATCGTTGGTGGTGTGTGGATTTCTGGCTGTAAAAATCTTCCCCTCCACTCTGCTTTCGTCGTTTCTGGCCACGTTCCATCGGTTTCCTCTGGTTGCCATCAGTTTCACTGTTGGGTGAAACCGGTTGTGCTTAACGACATGGCAGCCGGCTCTCCTCTTTCTCTTCCTCCGGCGGCTTTGTCTCACCGCGGATCTCATTGATGGATGGCATCGGTTTTGGCCTAAGGGCACCAAGTTTGTTTGGTGGTTTGGTGACATCGTTTCTGGTGGTTAAAGGCGGGTGTATTTCGGTTATGGTTCTTTGTTTGTTTTTGGATTTGGGCCTTGTTTGGGCTTCATTGTTTTTATCTGGCTTGCCCAATTTGGGCTTATGCCAGTAGGTGTGGCAGGCTTGGCATTTGCTTGGCCCTTGGGTGTCTGTGGGCTTTGTCCCATAGGTGTTTTAATTTCTTCAACCCTTGGTTGGAGTCCCTCCCCTCTCCCCCCATCTCGATGTACCCTTTACCAAGATTTCACTAATAATATTATTGCCGATAAAAAAAAAAATAAAAAAAAAAAGCAAGTTCAAGACTGCATTGAAGATATTAAGTTAGTAACACCACGCTATTATGTATTTGATACCTTTTTTAGCCCATTCCATATAAGGGGTTCTTTTATACAAGTGATACCTGGGGTATCCATGGTTCTTTGTTCCTGTTGAGCTTTGGCCATGGATGTAGGCATTAGGTGGCAACACGTAAATCCCCTTTGTGTTATTCCAGTCATTGCTTAGTCTTAACTTCTCAATTCTAGTTCCTCATAACTAAAGAAAATATACACAAACTCAAACTAGGCCCCAAACTTGAGATTTACAGCTATACTTAACTAAAACTTGCTTGTTGGTAATTGCATAATTTCCAATCATGATAGGAATTGAAACAAGAGAAGATTGAGCCCGTTTAGAGCCATTTGTTAGTAGAACTAACCCAAATTGAAGAACTAGCTTGTCTCATTTGATTAGTAAACTGCCATCAACAAGCTAAATTAACTTCAAACAAAGACAACCTATATGGTTCTTGCACAGTGGGTCGCACTGCATCAGATGAATTCAAGAACCCATTCATCACAATAAAAATATTCGATGCGATATCAACTATATCTATTATAAAGGGAACACCCCTCTGTGGTGTAGACTATTTTGTGAAGCTGGTTCTCATTTCCTAATTCCAAAAAAACCACAACGGAAGGGTATTTTTTACATATTAGTTAACCTGGCCATCCTCCAACCTAAATAACTATAAGGGCAATCAAGTAAACCCTTACCTACCATACAATCACTCCACGTATAAACTGCTAGCAGTTACCAAATACAGACCTATTGCAAATTAGCAGTTCCAGAATTCCCTCCCCATCAACGCTGAAAGGCCATGTCAGCCAACACTGTTCGTCATCTACCCCATTGTCTGTCCATCTATCCTAATGCATCTCCAACTGTATGTTTCATTCCTTTCTCCCTTCTCCTCCCAACTTCTGCTCCTCTCTTCTCTTTTCTTCGTCCTTACAATTGCGCAGGTTCTAGAATATCCTCTTTCCAAGTTCCCACTAAAAATTTCCGGTAGGTTTGCTATTTTCCGTGACGGGGACCCCCTCCGACAAAATTAACGATTGTGGAAGGACCCAAGAAACCCACATAAGGGCGTTCTATACGTTAGCCAGGAAGAGAGCAGGAAACTGGTAATAAGCAACAAATTGTTGCGGCATTTTCCCAAACAGTAGCATTTTATTTTCTACATTTTGCTTTCTTAAAAATTTTCTCAAGCCTCAAATGGCTGGCATTGACGGAAGATTGAAATCACACATCACAAACTATGTACTTTTCCCGCATTTTATTACTACTATTAAAAGCAAAACAAAACTACAAGATCCACGAATTCATAAAAAGACCAGAGATACACCCAAACAGAATAACTAGGCAAGCCTATCTACACCACACCAGGCCCAAGCAAAACAAAACTACAAGATCCACGAATTCATAAAAAGACCAGAGATACACCCAAACAGAAAAACTAGGCAAGCCTATCTACACCACACCAGGCCCAAGCAAAAACCAACAAGCAAAACAGATCAACCGACTAATGTCTGAAATTTCTAAAGGGCACACTCCAAGCTATACACAAATCAACTTGGATAAACATATATCTACGGGGATATGCTATGTAGACACACACACACGGAGAGAGAGAGAGAGAGAGAGAGAGAGAGAGAGAGAGAGGAGAGAGAGAGAGAGAGAGAGGTACTGTATGCTAGATGGGTCAGAAGATAAAAAGCAGAAGAATCAAGAATGATGGCGTGGGAAATTTGAATGAAAATGGACATTAGACAAATCAAAAAGTGTAAATTCAAGGAGAGATTGGAAGGAAGAAACAATACCGTAAAGAGATCAGTGTCTTTAAGGCGAGTAATCTTGAGATTAGACTTGGGTTTGATCGGCGGCCACTCAATTTTTGCTTTCTTCCCATCTTCTTCTTTCTTTCTTTCACCCATTTTTCCTCTGCAACTGTTTCTTAATCGACAAACATACTCTCCTCCTCTCCTATGTTGTTTGGATGGCTAAAATATGTAATTGCCCCTCAAACTATTCGATTTTTTTTTAAATTGTACTTGAACTATTAATTGAACACACTTGTCCCTCCAATTATTTATCTCCATTACTTACTTCATCTAATTGGAGTTTTCCATCCATGATACATTGACACAGATAGAAATGGGAAATGGAGGGGGTATTTACGTCTTTTTCATAAAATATATACTTGCCCCTCAAATTATTCGGTTTCTTTTTAAATAGTCCTTAAACTGACCAAAACTAATTCATCCAATTTACCCAGGAAAAAAAAAAAAATTGAGACTAATTCATCCACCACAACCCGACACATGCAGATGAGGATTGATGGTACCAGTGCATAATAATTGACCAAGACTAAAACTCATCCACCACTATGAATTAATCACCAGATGCCAAAACAACTATGGGCAGTAGGGCTGCTCAAAAAAATCGGTGAACCGTGAATCCGGTCCGAACCGAACCGATCCGTACCTTTTGGATTTTAACCGTGGATTAATGGTCCGGACACGGATTCAAAAAATAAAAAACCGTGACTTTTGGATCGGACATGGATTTTGATTTTGAAACTGTGGATTAACCGATCCGGACCGTGAGATTTTTATTATATATAATTTTTTAAATATATATAATTATATATATATATATATGTGGGATTCGTTTCTTATCAGGGATCGCGTTTTTGAACAGTATCCGGACTTCATCTGTCAGCCGTTGGATTTAATCCAATGGCTCACGCTGCATTCTACTTAAATTGAACCCTTTCCGAGTCAAGGGTTCAGGGGTCGACCAATAGAGTCCAACAAAACCCAAAAATTAGACCCCCTCCCTCATTTCACGTTCCAGATCTGGAGAGAATGGAGAGAGGCGAAGAGAGAGAGAGAGAGGGCGAAGAGAAGAAGATCGTGGTGAATCGTGCCCTAAATCGAACCAGAAGAAGAAGAAGAAGCTAAATCGACCTCAACCGCGACCACAGTAACTGCGACCCACCGCGACCAAAGAATGGAGCCCTAAATCGAACCAGAAGAAGAAGGTAAATCGACCGCGACCCTTGCACCGCGACCCACCGCGACCAAGGTATCTCTCATTCCACCTTTATCTCTCGCGTTCGATTCGGCGAACCAAGGTATCTCTCCTTCTCTTTCTCTCTTGCGTTCGATTTGCAGAAACTAGGGTTACGGTTTTGGTGAACACCTCTTCGATTTTCAGTTTAAGAAAAGATACATCAACCTATTTTGATGTAGAACAATCGGTCGAGTGAGAGATTACCCTGCCCTAAGCTAGTGTTATGCATGATTCATCTCTTGGTTTTGTTCCCCAGCAAAGACTATTTATGCATGATTTCTTCCCAAAAACCGAACGGCTGTCCAAAAACCGACTGAACCAAATTGATTTCTTCCTGTAATCGATTTCTTTCCCAGCAAAGACTATTTATTCATGATTCATCTCTTGGTTTTGTTGTTTCTGTTTTGGTTATGTCAAGAGTTGGATTGCAATCCAATTTGTGTATAGACGTGAATGCCTTGATCTGACTTGGAATAAAATGATTGCGTTCGGCCTAAGGGTAAAGACCGAATGATGGTTCGAACGTGGCCTCAACGAGCGAGGACTTGATAATTTTCTAAACTTGTGGAAAAAAAAACAAGGACAATGAAATAAAACTATAATTTTCTTCTTTTTTTTTTATCTAGGAAGCTACACTGGCTTGTTTTACAAATCTGGGTTGTTCGATTTCAATTCCTTTTCGAAAAACTAGGGTTTCGAACGGTTTCGAGCAGTAGCAAATCTGGGTAGTGTTGGTGGAACTGGTGTCTCATCTATTGGCATTATATATTTCTCGTTTTCTTGGTCACAAGCTCTCCTGAGATTGGCGTTGAGAGTGGGTGGGTGTGTCACAGAACATATTTTCCGTTTTGGATAGCGTTCATCTTCTGGGTAGTTTATGTTTATTTTCTTCCTTTGTCTATATAAAGTTTGATGCTTAGTTCTCATTGCGGGAAAAAAAACATGGTGTAATTTGGGGCTCACTAATTGTTGAAGGCAGCACACTTGCACTTTTGTGGTTGACATGGGTGGTAGCATAATGTTAGATTGGTTGGTTCTGCTTGATGGGGTCATTTTTTAAAAAGAAAAAGGCTAAGCTTTTGATCAATTGGTAATCTAACACAATGTCCAAACTTGATTTCTGGAAGGTCTTTTGTTCAGATCTTGGGAAAAACCAATTCGAAGTTTATAACATCTCACATTAGTGCTTCCACCGGTTGCGACAGAAATAGCTAGTTACTGGTCAATTGCCATTATTCTCCATTCTCATCAATTTTTTCTTTCAAAATGTTGCGCTCTTTCCATTCTACTCAAACTATGTATGATGTTTATTGCAGTCTTGAAGTACCACAGCTTGAGGCCCATATTCGACTTCTCAAACCGGGTCAGAGAAATCGAACCACAGAGAGAGAGAGAGAGAGATCTTAGGCCGGGTCAGAGAAATTGAACGGAGAAACATGCTCACGTTCATTCATTGCTCAGCTGCTCTCATAATGCCTCCATGTTCAATGTCTCTACTAATAGTTTTAAGTAACTTTCTCCTTCTGATTATGCTGTTTACTTTTCTGCAGAATTTCCATTACATTCAGGAAAATGAACGACACCAAACTCTTAAAGATGGAAAAACGACTCGTGAGGAGATGGCGAAGTGCGGGGATGCAGATGAACAAAATGGACTGGGAACTTGTATCAACTGTATTTTTGGTTGAAACTTGAATTGATTTGCTTCCTTCAGTTTAAACTCACTAGCAGAAACTATCTTTAATTGATGTGCCTGGATGGTTGCAACTTGTTGCTCATTTAAGTTCCAGAAAGTGAATGGAGCCTTGTACAAAGCTTTGGCCTGTTGTGGTAGTTTGATAGTCTATAGGAGCAACTATCTTTAATTGATCTTTGTCATTTATCAATGAAAATTATTGGGTGTCAACTGCAAGCATTTCTTGTTTATTTACTCATTGGATGATATTGCCCAAAAAGAGGGGAGATGTTGCCAAAAAAATTTCAGATTTACTTGTGTCCTACAACTCACTCAGAATTTGTAAATTGGACGCTTACAAGTTGCTGACCTATTGATGAAGAAAAGCAACAGGTTCAATTGGAAGCTTATGTATTTGTTGAAATCCCTCGACTTCAAGCTACATAAAATTGCCAATTGCGTTCAGTGGAGTTATCAAAAACTACTCAATCCATGAAAATTAAGTATAACCAGTGGGCATATTCTTATTGACTGCATAAGCTGTTTGGCTTGCAAATTACTGAAGAAAAGGCTGTAGAAAATTTGAAATGGTAAATAATATCCACGGCTGTAGAAACATTGAAATGGTAAATAATATCCATGGCTTGCAAATTACTGAAGAAAAGGCTGTAGAAACAACAGGGCTGTCAACAAGAACAAATTGGCATTCAACCTCCAAATTGGCGTTCTTCTTGATTCAACAGAGAGTGATGGGTTTATTCATTACATCATCTCAAAACAATGACACCCACAGGAAACTAGTTGTGCTAAGTATGCAATATTACTGATACTACTAATACAAGTCACTGTCCCAGCATCACTGTCCTGATACTAATACAAGTCCTGCATGGTTCTTCGCCGCCATCGAAATTCCCTCCTCTGAGCAACAACTTGGATCTGGTCTCCAGCAATGGGTATACCTTAGCTGCTGCTGCTAGTAAACTGGCTGAAATGGGTATTGGTGCAAACCAAGCCCCCAAGAGGAGCATTCTTGAGGCAAGAATGTTGTTTCTTCATCAAAGCCTGATCGAAGACAAAGACAGCTTCCTTTTTCTCATATCTAAGGCGAACAAAAGAGTGTCATAAGAAAATAATAACATTAGATTCAAAAGTAAAACGGAAAACAACTCACATGGATGAGGCCACAAGGGATGGAAATCCATTCTTCCAAATTGAAATCAATTCAGGTGACTCTAAGGCTTTTGTGAAGCTTTATGTTACATGAAACAAGTTAGATATGGGTACAGGGACTTTGGAAACATTTAAGTTCCATACATAACAAGGTTTTCTTACATAAGTTGAAATATAAGGGACAATTCATTTTTATGTGTCGCTGCAGATTTTCAATTAACCAATGCTCTTGCATGGATTTCTCATTGAGTCGTACTATAACAATAGCTTAGATTTGGGGAACACTATCAAAAACATAGTTCAACTCCAAGAGCAAAATTACTATCCATTTGTGTAGCGGGTGAAGAACCAAAGAATTCATTGTTGTTTTTTTTTTTTTTTTTTTGCATTTTTATCCTGAATGAAGCTCTTGAAGTATCAATCCCAAATTAAAATATCACTTCCGGAGGCATATTTAAGCAATTGAACATACAATCCAATCGATCTGGTTGCTGTTCATTAACCCTTGTCAAATTCGACTTCCCTAGAGCTTAAAAAGGTTAATTCCTGTACCCTTAGTTCGAGCAAAACCAATCGAAGTAAAAAAAAAAGGTAAAGAGAGAGAGAAATCCATACGTAGACATCGAACGCGAGTTAGGGTTCGATTAACAAACATTAGCAAGATACAGTTGTCTGAAAACACCTTCGATTTAGCTTCTTCTTCTTTTTCTGGTTCGATTTAGGGCACGATTCACCGCGATCTTCTCTCTTCACCCTCTCTCTCTCTCTTCGCCTCTCTCCCTTCTCTCCAGATCTGGAACGTGAAATGAGGGAGGGGGTCTAATTTTTGGGTTTTGTTGGACTCTATTGGTCGACCCCTGAACCCTTGACCCGGAAAGGGTTCAATTTAAGTAGAATGCAGCGTGGGCCGTTGGATTAAATCCAACGGCTGACAGATGAAGTCCGGATACTGTTCAAAAATGCGATCCCTGATAAGAAACGAATCCCTATATATGTGTGTGTATAAATAATTTTTTCACTTTTATATATGCATTTGAAGTGATTGATGCCTTGTGTTTTGAAGTTCTTCACTCAATAGTTGTTTTTTTATGTTGGACTTTGATGTAACTGAGTAGTATTCCACTCTACAAAACTGCCTTTGTTTGTGCCTTCTTTTGTCTTTGTGAACTAGAACTATGTGGTAGTGCCTCTGTTTGTGAGTGAACTGGAAGTGTTAATCTGCTATTGTGTTGCTAGTTTGAACTTTGAACTTTCTGGAAATGTCTTGCTATTGTCTTAATCTGCTATTGTCTTGCCTCTGTTGCTAGTCTTGCTATTGTCTTAATCTGGAAATGTTTCCAACTTTGAACTTTCTATTTAGTGCATTTGAATTTGCTACTTGCTAGTGGCTTACTGCCTTTGTTTGTTGTTTTTTCCGAATAAGTTGAAAATCCGCGGATTAATCCGGAACCGATCCGTGACTCGCGGTTCGGATTGGAACCGAACCGTGAGACTTTTGGATCGGACACGGATTGTATTTTTAAAAAACCGTGACTCGCGGATTAGGATTGGATTCATGCCAATCCGGACCGATCCGGACCGTGAGCACCCCTAATGGGCAGCAACAACAAAATAATAGCAGGAACCAGAGCCTCATACACGGCTGCAAATTCATCCAATCGAGTAACCAAAGCAATCAAGATATGCTTTCACTTGACAACAGTATAGCATCAAGATATGCATCAAAGCCAAGAAGAGTTAGAAGACAGACTGAACATATAAATTGCAGTTACATTTCATTAAAAAAAAAAAAAAATTAGCAGCCATCACAGTACAAAAAAAATTCCAAAAAAGGATTTATACTCCATCGTATCTTCCTTGATAAAATTCCATCATGATTTAACTTAATACTAAAATTCTCAAGGCTGGAATCTGCAAAATTATATCATAAGCAAACAAAAATCAAATAATCATCCAATTTGTATTGACCAAACAAAACTGCAGTGGAAAGCGTGGAGAAACGATGGCGACATTTGTGGAAGCTTCGAATTCCAAGAAAGATTCAATTTTTTTTGTGGAAGTGCTTCCATGGAATTTTGCCGACGAAAGGAGAGTTGGTTCGGAGGAAAATTGCAGTGGAGTCGGTCTGTCCCATGTGTGGCTTGGAAGTAGAAACGATTGTTCACCTGTTCAGTTGTTCTGCACTTGCCCCCTTGCACAACAGGTTTGGTCGGCGTCTCCTTTGCATCTGGACTTTGGAAATGTTCACTTTAATTCCTTTATTGATTTGTGGGATAATTTGGAATTGAGGTGGCAGACTAGAGGAAATAAGGACTGGTTTTATTCCTTAACTGCAGTTGTGATGTGGCATATTTGGAAGTGTTGAAATGGTGCGGTCTTTGAGCAAAAGATTTTATCCCCAAAAGTGGTTAGTAATCGGGCAGTTGAATGTCTAAGGGAATTTCAGGAAGCAAATCGAGCTAACGAGGGTGATGTGCTAGTGCGTGAGGCTGCATCTGCTGATCTTTGGAAACTACCTTGTAGTGGCTTTTTCAAGATCAATATGGATGGCGCGTGGAAGAAGGAATCTAGTAACGGAGCATATGGGTTGGTCGTCCGGAACGATGGGGGGATTTCGTCGCTGCTACAAATGGATCTTTACCTTGATGCACAAGCTCTACTATTGCCGAGACTATGGCGGTTCAATGGGGATTACAATTGGGCATGCAACTGGGATTGAATGGTGTGATGGTGGAAGGGGATTCACAAGTAGTCATCAACATGATCAACAACCAAATGGAGGTTAGCCAAGAAGTGAGAACTATTATTAGAGATATACAAAATTTGTCTATAAGTTTTCATTCTTGCGTTTTCTCCTCTGTTCATAGAGCTGCTAATAATGTTGTTCATACTTTGGCTAGTAAGGGTTTACTTGGGATGGGATGTGGTCATTGGACCGAGTCCCCCCTCCTGTTTGGATTCTTCATCCCTTGTCCTCTTGATGTACTGGTTCTTTGGTTATCAATTTCATCTGTTATCGTTTTGAAAAAAAAAAAAAAAAACTAACACAAAGAAACATACAAAATAGGACCACTTTATACTTCTAAAAATGAAAAAGAGTGAAAAATGGGCTGATTAACCGATTTGCGATATTTTTATTACTTTATTAAATAAAACGTGATTTTTTAAACTTTATTCCCGAAGTACGTGAAAACGTGGTTGCTAATCACGCTTTTCCAGAAAACGTGGTTGTCAAACACGCTTTCAGGAAAACGTTTTTAAGATGCACATTTTTTAAAAGTGTGTTTGGTTAAACACGCTTTCAAACCGGATTAGAATTAACTTAATTTTTTCGCTTAACCCGTCATAACCACTGTGAAAGCGTGTTTACCAAACACGTTTTCCGGAAAGCATGATTAGCAACCACGTTTTCATGTAGTTCGGGAATAAAGATAAAAAACAAATCATGTTTTATTTAATAAAGTAATTAAAAAAACCGCAAATCGGTTAATCGGCCTGAAAAATGCATAAACCAGTAGGCTATGATTATTATATATACAAAAGGGTAAAGTATTGTTTTAATCTATGCATTGGAGTATTATAATGGAGCAGTAGATGATTTGCATAAAAAAGTCGATTATAAAAAAACGACGTCGATCGAGGATTAGATGATTATACTTGCATCCATTGTTTAATCTAATCCCCTGGTAGGATTATTATATAGCAAGTGGTACAGCAAGTCGATTAATGTATATAAAGTCGATTTTGCGATAAAAAAAACTCAGATTCAATAATAAAAAAAAAAAACCACACTTACATTTTGGTTTCAATCCATTTGGAGCTCTCAAGATCCATGCCATTTTTTACTACCAATCCAATCGATTTTGGTCGTGTTTGTTTCAATCAATTTGGAGCGCTTTCTCTCTCTCTCCTTCTCTTTCTCTCCTTCACGTTTGATCGAGTTTGTCGTCGGGGTTTTGTTCAACTGAAGTGAACACCAAAATCACAAGCTCTGTTGTTGTAGGGTTTAACCAAAAGACCATTTTGCCCTCTTATTTTGGTGCTTAAAAAAAAGTAACGGAGGGTTATGACTTTTTCCGTTTGTGATTTGGATGGAAAACGAATTTTATCCTTAATAAATAACGTTTTGATAGTTGAAGGGGCAAGCGTGTTCAATTGATAGTTAAAGGGGGATGTAAAAAAATTTGGAATAATTTAAGGGGAAAATACATATTTTACCCTTGTTTGGATCCCATGAATCATGGGCTTCATTTTCATTTGATAAATTGAAAAAGCCCATAAAATTATCGGGCTCACTGTATGGGCTATGGGTTTACCTCAATGGTTGGAGCTAATTATTCAATGTCAAAGTCATTCTTTTTGACTTGTTACAATAATTGAACCGTCAAGTCAGATATGCCAAATTCGGCATGTAATTGAACAAAGACTAGGAGTGTTCATTGGGTCAATTAATCCGTCCAAATCGATCAAATTGAACGGCAAACCCACCCAAAGTATGTTACGGATAGATGCGGATTTGAATATTCTAGTTTTTTGTGGATTCAGTTTGGGTTCAATATGCCCAACAGGCCTTCTCCACTCCCATTTTTTGCGGATTTGGGGTTGTTGCTGTGCAGCACAACAGTTGTTGTGCACTATCCGAGCCGTCAGTTACTCGGATGGACGGCCCAGATTTCATCTTGCACGTACGACAACGAACGGTTTGGATGCAAAGGTGTTGAGGTGAAATCTGTGCCGTCCATCCGAGCAACGGACGTCTCGGATGGTGCACAACAGCTGCTGTGTGGGGGCTGCACAGCAGCAACCCCGTGTCCCTTTTTCGCACGATCCGCTCAAGCTAACCCAACCTTACCTCACACACGGGCGGATGCAAATGGAGAATATGACAATTCACGACGAGCAAATTAGTTTGGAAACTGACTCAATCCGCCAAAAACCGATGTGTGGACAAGTCTAAAACAAACACATTATTTGGCAAAGAAAACAGCTTGTGCCTTGTGGTGGGAGATGGGTTTCCAAGAATCTTCACACAACTTACGACACGGAATTGGAGAATTTTCCTGGGTTCCCATATTTGGCCAATGTCCACACTCGTGATAGAACATGAGAACGAGAATACATCTTTGAAGTTCACATTGTGCTACCTATTACTAGGGGTGAAAAAAAAAACCAACGGGACCCGAACCGACCGAAAAACCGAAAATTCAGTTCGGTGTTTGATCGGTCCATCTTGGAAAAAAAAACCGAAAAAATCGAACCGAAAAAACCGAAATACATCTTTCCCGGAATTTTTGTCAGACCGAACCGAACCGAACCGAAATACCCTAAAATCATCCCAATTTGGACCGAATTACCCCGAAACCACCCCTATTTGGACCGAAAACCACCCCTATCTCGGTTTCCTGAAATTGACCCCGCAAAAAATAACAAATCACAGCCGTCCATCTCAATTTTAACGCCGGACCGAAAAAACCGAACCACCCCGAACCGATCGGTCCATTGTTTTTTTCGGACGGGATCGGTTCCCTGCAAAATCACCTCGAACCGATCGGTTCGGTCCCGAACACCCCAAAAACCGAACCGAACCGACCGATTTTCACCCCTACCTATTACAGTTGCATTGAAGCACAATGTCAAAAGTCAATGGATCTTCTTTAAGAGTAAGCAAAATTATCAATCTATTATCTCTTTCTAATCTAATCATCTAATAAGCCATATATTACAGTTGCATTGAAGCACAATGTCAAAAGTCAATGGATCTTCTTTAAGAGTAAGCAAAATTATCAATCTATTATCTATTTCTAATCTAATCATCTAATAAGCTATATATATATATACCTAGGGCTTCTAGTCCGGACCCCCGGATTGAAGCCTTGGGGGTGTTTTTTTTGTGTTGCAAATTGTTTTGGGGAAATTCGATCCGTCCAATGTGTTCAAAAGGTGTTTTGCAAGGTCCACGCGGAAAATCTTCAAAAACAAATACCGGGAAGGGCTTGATCCAATCAGTTTTTCGTAAAAACTGTAAATACCGCGTGGGCCTTTGAAAACACCTTCTGAACACATTGGACGGCTCGGATTGTCAAAAAAATGCTCGGATCATGGAGGTCTTGATTCCCGGAGTCCGGAGGAGAAGCTCTCCCTATATATATATACACAATGATGATCTACTAAGGACTCCCTCACGGATCTCCTCCGTGAGGACCACCCTTTTTTTTATTTTCCGAACCAAATTGAGCGGTTTGAATCGTCAAGATTCGACCCCGATCCATGAGGTCCTTAAAGAATTTTAATGAGGGAGTCCTCATTACATCATATATATATACATACATACATACATACATACATATATAATAAATATCCAATAAGGGCTCCCTTAATTTCTACGGTGCGGGATTTTTTGTTCGGGACCAAATTTCGACGATCCGAACCGTTAGATGTGTTTAAAACGTGTTTTTAAGATCTAACGCGAGTAATAGTAAAAGAAAAAAATACCTGGAAAGGCTTGATCCGAGCCGTTTCCGATAAAATGTGTATATGTACATTTTTATCAAAAACTACTCGGATCAAGCGCTTCCGGGTATTTTTTTTTTTATGATTCCTCGCGTTGGACCTTAAAAATGCATTTTAAACACATCTAACGGTTCGGACCGTCGAAATTTGACCTCGAACGAAAAATCTCGCACCGTAGCTTATATAAGGGAGCCTTTACTAGAAATGCCTTCTATATATAAATATACGTCACGGATCCTATCAAGGATCCCGGATTGAAGGTTTTTGGATGTTTTGAAGGTTTTAAAACTTGTTTTTGCGTGATCTGAATCGTCCAATGTGTTTAAAACGTGTTTTTAAGGGTCCGTGCAAGAAATCATAAAAAAAAAATTATCGGGAAGACCTTGATTCGAGCTGTTTTTTCACAAAAACTGTACATATACAGTTTTGTGAAAAAACTGTTTCGATCAAGCTCTTCCTGGTATTTTTTTTTTATGATTTCTCGCGGAGACCCTTAAAAACACGTTTTAAACACATTGGACGGTTTGGATCACAAAAAAAATATCCGGAAGGTGGATACCGGACTCTGGGATTCCCAGACTTACGACGTTTTTATATTACATATTAGCCACAGAGAGAGAGAGAGAGAGATAGAGAGAGAGAGAGAGAAAACCCTATGTAACATTGATGTACGTGATATTGAAAACCCTACGACGTCTTTATATTACATATTAGCAATAGGTATTAATGATTGGAGAGAGATAGAGAGAAAAATAAAAATAATATTTAAAATAGGAGTAATAATTAAATAATAATTGAGAAAACCAATTCTTAAAAACCAAAACGAACAAGGCCCTAGTTTAATTGGCCAATAAATGCTACTATAAGAGTTCTTTCACCTTTAATCAAGCCTTCTTACGTCGGTCCTGCTTCATATTTTAGATTGTTTCGATTACGACCAAATAAGATATCAAATTGTCGTAATCTTCTAGCGTGGTCAATTATGCAACAATTCACTTCATCAAAATAAGATGCGAAACGGGAGCATTCTTTCAATTGAAGATAGAAGATTAAAACACATTGATCATGGTGTGAATTATTGTATGTAGAATGAACGATTTTGAACGTTAAAATGGGCCTACTTGGATCAGTCCATTTTTATTTTATTTTTTCGTTCTATAGCTATAAAGAGGATCTGGTTCCACCAGAAAGTGGAGAAATCAACAAGGGCTGAACTGGAAAACAAAAACAACATGATAATGGATTGACGGGGCCAAATTTTAAATTGCCAACGAGAAAAGTATCTATCACTATTATTACAAAATCAACCCAATAGGCTATCGTTAATGTTTAAAAAGTGTATTGAAATGTGTGAAAATTACATAAGAGGTTTTGAAGGTATTGTAAAATGTGTAGAAGGTACATTGGATTGTGTTTTTTGTTTTTGTTTTTTCCTTTGCCTATTATTTTCAGTCCAGTGCATTAACAATAGAAAGACCCTACTATTATTTAATACTATGTTATTATAGTAGTGATATTGATGTCTTCTTCGTCACAACCAATTACTCCTTGGTCCACACACACCTTCACGAGTTCACATTGTGCCCCAACATCGTTATTCATTACACATTTTGTGGGATCTAGTACAACATACGGTGGATAAGGGTGTTAGAACACCACGTGGCAGTGCCCCAGGGCCACAGAATAATTACTACTTCGCCACCACACATTTCTCTTGAACGTGTGGAGGGGGAGGCGCACTCAGGCGAAGTTTTCACTACTGTATTTTTGATATTTTTGGTATTCTTAATATTTTATGCATTTTCACATAAGTCATTCTTCTCACATATACATCACAAAAATACCATAGCAAACAGTACCACTACATACCCAGAAAAACACACCCAGAATTTATTCAGAATGTGAATCTGGGTAAATTCTAGGTGCTCTTTCGGCGCACTTAGGCTTCCTATTTAGCGAAAATTACATCCACTCTCGACTACAACTTAGGGGTGCTTTGGCAAAAAAGAAAAAATGGTTTTTTGGTTTTTTTTTGTCTTTGTTCAAAAAAAATTACATTTGTTGGTTTTGCGTCAAGTTTTCATGATTTATAGATTCGTCTCGTCGAGACGAATCCAACAAGTATAAAATTATGGTCAAAACTAATTTGTTTAATTTTGGCTTTATTTAAAAAAATTAATTTCGACTATAATCTTATACTTGAACGAGACGAATCCATAAATCACGAAAATTTGACGCAAAACTAGCAAATGCAACAAAAAAAAATGAATAAAATAAAAAAACCAATCCTCCACTTTTTTGCCAAAAGAGCCTTTAATACCAACAATATCGCAGTGAAAATTCACCATTTAATTAATAATTTTTGCTGTTGACTCGCCAAACAAGGATAGCCACGTGAGCGGTCCATCGTCATTGGCCGAGGTGACGATGAAACATAATGAGAACCCATGCGTTGTCGAAAATCTATTGGATCAAACGTCACATCATCGTACGATGAAAATGACGTCCCATCTCACACATCTGTAGGCAACGTTATTCTAAAAGTATTTCCCAATTTATTAAACTTTCTTTTTTTGTAAACTGAGCTCGTTTTCCCATATCACTATTTCTTTAATGTCTTCCCCAAGTTTACCAAAACAAGGCAGCAATAAGGTTTTCTGTAGAAAAATATAAAAACCCTGTTTTTGTTTGTATTTTTTCAACGTTGTTTGTGATTGGCTTTCCCCACCCCAATATGAGTGTGGGGCAAGTTGTTCTCAGCTTGATAGAGATAGACACGCAGCATAATAAAAGAGCTGTATGGTTAAGGAAAATGTTGGGTTTTTCTCCTCCCAAATCAAATTTGTTGGTTCTGTGGAGTTTTGACAAGTGAAGAGATCGATCCAAAGATTTTAGTAAGTTTTCTCCCTCCCCCACTCTCTCTATCTCACTCGGTTGATCGGCAAAGAAAATTTCATTATCGTATCATACACATCTTCTTGTTCGTGAATTTCACTGGATTTTCTTATTTTTGCGGTGTTCTTGTGAATCGTAGCAAGTTTGTTTGTGGGTTTTCAATTTCAGATTTATTTGGATCTTTGGATTTTTTGAAATTTTGGAAAGAGCTGAACTTTTAAGTCAATGGGTATTTTTTGATAATCCTCCTTTTCTCTTTATTATTCTCTCTCTAGAAATCAATGCTCCAAAACTCCTACTTAGGGTTTCTGGATTTTGAGTGCACTTGTTATTATTTGATTGCAAGTATGATATGCAAGTTTTCTCTGGATATTCTCTTATGGGTCCGGTTTCTTCCAAGATCTTCAAGATCCTTGTTTTTCGCAGAGCTAAATTTCAGAACAAGAGCTGGTTTTCAGGGATTCTTTTTCTGTCTCTGGTAAGATTTTTTGCTTTTTAATTTCTTCATTTTCCCTAATTTTCTTTCCTTCATTTAGAGTGAAGGTTGCAGTACCTTTTTAATAAATAAAAAATTAATGATTCTTGTACCCTACTTTCTCTTTAAATACACTCAAATTCATCTTAATACTTTTGAAATCACGCGCAAGTACACATCACAAATCTCAAAGCAACCTAGAAGGAAAAAACTTGTGTTTTAATAGTACTTCAAATTACACCCAACAACACCCTCAAGGCCTCAAAGTACACAAAAATCCAATTTTGGACTACATTTATGAGAAAATCAAAACAAAATGAAAAAAGGGTAAATATTTTCTTTTTTCTATCCTTTTTTAAAAAAAAAAATAAAATTAATAAAGGAGACAAAAGTGGACTGACTAGATGTTTTTTTTTTCCCTTGTAGGATTGCAGGAGGAGATAGCCATGGTGAGGGGAAAGATAGAGATGAAGAGAATAGAGAACGGGACAAGTAGGCAAGTGACTTTCTCAAAGCGTAGGAATGGGCTGTTGAAGAAAGCCTATGAGCTCTCAGTTCTTTGCGATGCCCAAGTGGCTCTCATCATTTTCTCTCCCACTGGAAGGCTCCATGAATTCTCAAGCTCCAAGTATGTCAAATACTACTTAATAATCTTCTTTTTGGTGCTTGTTTCTACATTAAACTTTATGCTATTATCATAAGATAAACGATATCAGGATATCTAACGGTAATAATTGCATTCTTACTTTTGAACGAAAATAAAAATAACATCCAACATACATCTTGGGGATCGGGCAGGTGCGGTGGTGGTGAAACTTTTCATCCATGATGAAAAAAAAAAGAAAAAAAAAAAAGAGTTGTTGAGTCGATTATAACGATGGAGTATCAGTAATAAAAGCTCAACGAGCAAACCTGAACATTTTAAAGCTCGAGTCATTTCGGCCCATATGCAGCGCTAATAACGTTACATATTAATGTGAGATCATACAATAAATCGGGAACGGCAAGTTTTAATATTTTGAAACTTGTGCAGGATAGTCTACTGTAAATGCTTTCAAAAATATATATTTCTAAGTATGCAATCACGCTATCGCTCATCAATTATTTTCGGATTTTTTATATGAAGAAACATGAACGAAAATACCCTCTTAATAGTCAATACTAGTAGTTTAACAAGTAAAGCTAATGTCAAATAATGAACAAGCTAGCTAATGAACAAATCTATCACTTTCACTTTCCACCATCAAAACAATGCTAAGTATTTAGTCAAAATTACGTGCCATTGTAAAACTGAAAAAAAAAAAAAAAAAAATACAGAAAAAATGCAGTGGGGACCTGTGCCCCCAGTGGTCATAGGTTAGCTCCAACGTTGGTTTCAAAGAGCCAAATTGAGGATTATTGGCCGTTATGTGAAGTAGTGGCCTAAAGACTGGTCCAAATGTAGCTTAGTCTCGACTTAAATTATCTACCCTCCGTTGGAAACCCCATTAACTCTACAAAAATCTCTCTTTGAGCTACACATAGGGAATTAGGGCCATGTAATTTCAATAAGGTGAAACAAATACAAATAAAGAAATTACAACATTTGTTTGATACATTCAGTTTATGTTAATATGAGGGAGGGGAACATAGAAGAAAGAGTAATTCAAACTATTTCAATTATTTATTGATTCAATAAGTTTAACATATTTCATCTGCATTCTAGAGCAAAAACTAAGTACATATGTCAGACAAATAACCGTACCTTACATCTGGAGGATTCTTGCACCTCCATGTAATACTATTCTCTGGTGTTATATATATATCTGTGCTACCCCTACCATCTTCGAAGGTTTTTACTGTTAATTCTATCTCATAAAGTCTTATCAGCCATCTATTTCAACATTCTCCTTTTAGTTATACTCATCTTCAAAGGCGGACCTAGGGGGTGCAAGCAGGGGCTTACGGCCCTGCACGCCCCCAATTATCCCTATATTTTTACTACATTTTAAGTTTTGTTTCTAAAAATTATGAAGAAAGATCTTCTCAAAATTTTGTTATTAGTACAGAAGGATGATATTTTATTGTTAATTTATGAATACATGTGATTTAGTCCCTTGCGTTAAGAATCACGTGTTCACCATCCCTCGTCTTATTTGCATGTTTTTATCAGTAGCCAAACATTCCGTGCTGGATAACATGATTGATCTCATAACCTTAAGGCAAAAAGGACTCATATTTGTATTTTTAAGAAATTTTCTTCATTTTTTGGTCACGAAACGTGCATGGAAATCATGCATGTTAGCACGGATATATATTGATTTGGTTGATGATATTTTTTTGTAACTTTTCTTGGTGCACGGTTGTGGCTTTAACATAAAAAAGTAATCAAACGATTGCAGAGGTCGTTCTAATTTGTATCTCCAATGCATTTCGGAAAACTCCCCTCTATTTTATTGTAGAAATAAGATCGAGTTCACGTCGTTTGATTCCCAAATTAGATGATTGGATTATAGCTCTTAGTAAAATATTTTTAGCATTTGGATGAACTTATTGCAATCGGCAGAGGGATGAGACTTATATTGATGGAGACATAATCGCACTTGATTACATATCTCAAAAAATTAAAAACAATAATTGCAGACGTGCGGCCTGAATGTTGGCAAATTGGTGAGAAAGCCCATCGAGACAGTTGACATTTAGGCAACGAAATTTTAGTTTGGTAGTAGATTATTAGGTTTTAATATTTATTTTCTTGATTTGAGTTGATCTTGTTCTTATTTCTTAAAATCTTTACATGGTCAACAAGAATTAATAACTTCTAGTTTTATAGTTTCTTTTTCTTAATTTTCTAGTAGATTGGGATTTCTTTATCATAAATTAAGTTTTTGGACAACTTTCGTTAGTTTTGGTTAGTAATAAACCGAGAGCTTCCTCTACACCGTGTGCTAGTGAGTTTGACCTCGTATTTGTTCTTCTTTTTCAATACGTTTCACGTCATATACCATAGTTGAATATGTTTTCAATAATTCACTCATTATTGTTCCACTAAAGTTAATCATTCTAAGATACAACGTCCTATTACTCTTTGGTCATGCCAGTCAAAATTGGGTGTTAGGGTTTTCTATTACATTAGAGATCCCTCCACTGTACTAATAGCAAAGGAATATTTATACTCCTATGGCATTAATAGTAGTCCGGCAAAATATATTCTACGAGGCACCATGCTAGTGTATATCTCACACTCAATCCAAGTCATAAATAATTTTGTCAAACAACTATCCATGTGATTAGCTTGGATATATGATCCCATCCAATGCCAATATCCGGTGAAACAAATGACCGTAGATGGAAAAGTCAAGGGTTTTAAATCGTGATATCAGAAAGCGTAATTGTTTTGGTAATACAGTCATGTATTGGCCGATATCGGACCGTTTAATACCTAAAGGCTGGTCCGAACGTAGCTTTGTCTCAATTTAAATTATCTACCCTCTTAAGTCCAGCGAAATCTCTCTTTGAGTTACTCATAGGGCCATGTAATTTCAATAAGGTGAAATAAAGATAAATAAAGAACATTACAACATTTGTTTGATACATCCAGTTTATGTTAATATGAGGGAGGGGAACATAAAAGAAAGAGTTATTCATAGGGTGAGTTGTTATCGGGTCCACTATAGCTATTTTGTAACACGCGCAGTCCACACAATAGTTTCTTAACACTTCCAGTTCATTCATGGGTGAAAAGAACAAAATTACCCCTAGCTTGCAAATGAAGCTGGGGTGTCTCTCTCTCTACCCTTCAACCCCATCGATCTCCATCCATGGCCGTCGAGCTCCCTCAGGTCGCCGCGCAAAATCCGGCGATCGGTGCAATCTCCGGCGAGGACGAACGCGTCAAAGTGGTGTACAACACGGTCAAAGACACGATTTATTGAGGGAATGCTCCAACTCCAAAATCCATCTCGACAATTTCATTCTCATCCTCCTCTGAAACCAGACCCAGCCGGAAGCCTAAATCCCAAAATAATACCGTTCGTACCGGCCGGCACATCTTGTTTTGGGAAGAACCATTGGCTTCGAGGTCTAATTTCGTTTCGCCTAATTTTTCGGCATGTTCTGGTCGTACCGGCGAGATCCAGACATTACCGACAAGCGCCAAGATTTATTTCTTCTAACTGAAAGCCTAGGTTCCATCGGTACACAACGAGTCCGACTCGACTGCTAAATGAGAGAGAGATGGGGGTAGAAGATGAAGAGGGGCGACAGTCACAGTAAAAAGAAAAAAAGGAGTGGGGTGAAATGAGATTGTTTTAGTGTTGCAATGACATCAGTCCATGTGGTGGGTATTCTAATACTACATTTTGTTTTTGTTTTTTTTTAATCCCGACATTTTCCATCACACCTGGAGCATTCTAATACTAATTTGTGAATGGGGTTTTTTTTTTTATTTAAAAAAAGTCCAAATAACCACATCTTCTGAGTCTAGATAATCACATCTGATCCCAGTGGGCTTTAAAAGAAATAGATATTGTCCAGATAACCACCTCTTGTGAGTCTAGGTAACCACCTCTTATGAGTCCAGATGACCACATCTGATCCCAAGTAGGCTTTAAAAAAAAGATATAATACAGATAACCACATCTTGTGATTTCAGATATGGTTATCTGCGCCGACGACTTTTCCGGCAAAATCCAAATTTTCCGGCGAACTTTCCGGCGCCGGTAACTTTCCGTCAAGACTATGTTATGTATTAAATTTAATGTGAGTGTATATTTGTCTATTAAAAATAGAGAGTGGATCTTACACCTTAGAAATTGTAAAAAAGTGGATTAGAGGAGTTATGGAACTAAGAGGTGGACTAGACATGTTACAAAGAGCTATAATGGACCTTAGAGTAATTCTTTATTATTGAAACTATTTCAATCAGTTATTGATTCAATAAGTTTAACACATTTCATCTGCATTTTTTTTTTTTTTTAACAACAAAATTTTATAACCTTTGAAAACGAATTACAAAGATTAAGGAATCCAGGCAACGAGGCATCAAGACACCTGCCGCTAGGAACCAAAAGGGAAAGAACAACCGGATGTTGGCAAGGAGCCAGCAAAACCCTCAACAAGAAAACACAATCCAAAAAGAAAAGCCTAAACCAAAAGACCAAACAAAGCCCAAACAAACACCACTTTCGACAAAATTAAGTTGCAACAGTAAACTTGCTAATGATCTCATCATCTTCCCCCAAATAATCTTCATTCAAGAACTTGCTTATTGACCGAGAAGCCTGAGCTGCATTTAGATGAATCATGTTAATGCCATTAGAAGAAACAGATAAGGCAGTAGCAGCAATAGCAGATCTGAACACAACACATTTTTTTTGTTTTCAACGACCCTTCTTCTTAGATTTTGGAAAACCCAACTTACATCTGGAAGAAAAACTAAGTACATATCTACGACAAATAACCTACCTTACATCTGGAGGATTCTTGCACCTCTATGTAATACTATTCTCCAATGTAATATATAAAAAGTGCTACCCCTACCATCTTCGAAGGTTTTTACTGTTAATTCTATCTCATAAAATCTTATCAGCCATCTATTTCAACATTCTCCTTTTAGTTATAGTCATCTTTAAGGGCAGACCTTGGGGGTGCAAGCGGGGGCTTAGGGCCCTGCACACCCCCCCGATTATCCCTATATTTCTACTACTCCACAGTTTTGTTTGTAAAAATTACGAAGAAACATCCCCTCAAAATTTTGTTATTTGGATAGAAGGATGATATTTTGTTGTTAATTTATGAATACATGTGATTTGGTCCCCCTGCGTTAAGAATAATGCGTCCACCACTCTTCATCTTATTTACATGTTTCTATTAGTAGACAAACATTCCGTGCCGGATAACATGATTGATCTCATAACCTTAAAGCAAAAAGGACTCATATTTGTATTTTTGTGAAAATGTCTTCATTGTTTGGTCACAAAACGTAAAAAAAGTAATACGGATATGGAAATAATGTATTTTTTCATGATAAAAATAAAATAAATGATTGATATTTTTCATGTATTTTTTTTTGGAAATCATGCATGTTAATACGGATATGGATTTGGTTGATGATATTTTTTGTAACTTTTCTAGGTGCACGGTTGTAACTTTTACATAAAAAAGTAATCAAACGGCTGCAGAGGTTATTCTAAATTGTATCTCCAATGCATTTCTGAAAACTCCGCTCTATTTTATTGTACAGATAAGATCGAGTTTGTGTCGTTTGGGAATCAAATTAGATGGTTGGATTATCGCTCTTAGTAAATAAAATATTTTTAGTATTTGGATGAACTAATTTAAATCGGCAGAGGTATGAGACTTTTGTTGGACGGCCTATTCCCAAAACATGATATATACTGATGGAGACATAATCAGCACTTGATTACATATCTAAAAAATAAGTAATTGCAGACGTGCGGCCTGAATGTTAGCAAATTGGTGAGAGAGCCTTTTGTTTTGGTGTTAGGTGTTATTAGGTTTTAATATTTTTACTCTGGTATCTTGTTAGAATATTTATTTACTTGATTTGAGTTGATTTTGTTCTTATTTCTTGAAATTTTTACTTGGTCAACAAGATTTGTAACTTCTAGTTTTATGGTTTCTTTTTCTTAATTTTCTAGTAGATTAGGATTTCTTTATCATAAATCAAGTTTTTGGGCAACTATCGTGAGTATTGATTAGTAATAAACCGAGAGCTTCCTCTACACCGTGTGCTAGTGAGTTTGACCTCGTATTTGTTTTTCTTTTTCAATACGTTTCACGTCATATATCATAGTTGATGATGTGTTTCAATAATTCACTCATTATTGTTCCACTAAAGTTAATCATTGTAGGATACAACGATCTATATTACTATTTAGTCATGCTAGTCAAAATTTTGGGTGTTAGGGTTTTCCATTACATTGTAGATCCCTCCACAGTACTAATAGCGAAGGGATATTTATACGCCTGGCGCATTAATAGTGGTCAGGCATAGGGGTGCAAACGAGCCAAGCCGAGCCGAGCTTTGTAGTGTTCAAGCTCGGCTCGTTAAGTAAACGAGACAAAAAATGGAGCTCGAGCTCGGCTCGGTCATAAATGAGCCGAGCCCTTATCGAGTCGAGCCAGTGTAATTTACTTAACGAGCCTCCTTAAATGAGCCGAGCCTATGTAATCGAGCCGAGCTTTTGTGAGCCGAGCCGAGCTTTAGCAAGCTTGTTAACTAAACGAGCCTGAAAATCGAGCTCGAGCTCGGCTCGTTTACTTATCGAACCGAGCCGAGCCGAGCCTTAACGAGCTGCTCGCGAGCAGCTTGGTTCGTTTGCAGCCCTAGGACTCAGGCATATATATTCTACGAGGCTACCATACTAGTGTATATCCCACTCTTAGTCCGAGAAATAAAGAAATATTTTTATCAAACACCATCCATGTGATCAGCTTGGATATAGATATCATCCCATCCGATGCTCATATCCGGTGAAACAAATAACCGTAGATGGAAAAGTTCAGGGTTTTAGATCGTGGTATTAGCAAACGTAATTGTATCAGTGATTTAGTCATATATCGGCCAATATCGGACCATATTCAGCCGATACGAAAGTAAATAATAGTATCAGATATCTGAAACCCTATGTAACTGCTGTGCGATACGAAATGGCCTTTATTTAAAACGCTGGAAACCTCATACTGTTGCGGGTTTTTTGCCCAAATTCATCCAGCTGATTTGATCACAAATAGGGGTATCTTGTTCATTAAGGTTGTGCTTGAAATATGAATATACAAAATGATTGATGGGTGGATGGTGAACGATAATATAAGAAGATTACAAAGTAAAAACATAAACTCCTTTCGTTCAATACTACTACTAATATTTTCTTCTTTCACTTAATAATCCCTCACAATTAATTGATCATGCAGAAAATGCCCAAGTGCCAACCACCGTGCTTGATACTGGTCAAATAGTTCGATTTGGTCTTGAGTGACGTATGATTGTCACGGGGTAGGGTGCAAACCTTGTTGGGATGTCATCCCCTCTTTGTGATGCCATCATATTCTTGTTTCTTTCAATCTTTGTAACCATTAAAATTGATTCCTAATTATTTTTTTTCGCTGTTCAAAAATAAAAGTTCGATTTGGGGTTTGACCTAGTATGCTTTGTTTCCTCTTTTGAATATCTGGTCTTGTAATGCAGATTTGACACAGCAGATTAATCTCTTTAGAATCTGTGCCCATTTTGATAGCAAAACCAGTACTGGTAGCCCATGGTCCATTAGAATGATATCAAATATGTTTTCTCAAAATTTTAGCGAAACCATACCGAGCATTGTGTCACAGTTAAGAAGCGGGCTACAAAATCCTGCACCGCGATGTCAAGGGTCATATGGTGAACCGAATAAAAAAAATCTAAGTATGTAGTTATTACAATATTATTTGTCAATTTAAGTCTTCGTTTATATCCAGCATTTCCATTTTCCATTGGCATTGAAAGTTGGCTTGTGTAGACTGAATGGTGAAGAAGGATTCTGTTGCTTAAATTCTTGACTTCAATTGGGTTCTTTGGTATTTGCGATTATTAATCAATCACTTTTTATGAAATTGTTTCAGCATGCACAAGATAATAGAACGGTACTGTGAACATACAAAAGAGGCGCAGGCAAAGAATCCTGAAGTAGAACACTACATTGAGGTTCGATTTCCTTTCAATATCTAGATCTCTATATCGATCGTTCACTACTTTTGTTTTTCTTTTTATAACTCAGTGTCCGGTTCAATGAATTGACTAACTAAGAGGACCTAACCGACCGTCTTGTAGTTGTGACCTAATTAAAAACTCTATACAGCTCTTATGAACCAGTGCCCACTGCCCCTCATACCAATGACATCCTTAACCTGCATACATGGCCCTAGATCACTTGATGCAGTATTCATGTTACTATTGATCATCACTTGATTATATCTCCATTTCATTCTTTTACGCGATTTTGAATTTCTCAAACACTATAAATGCAGCAACTCAAGCAAGAAGCTGCAAATATGGCAAAAAAGATAGAGATTCTTGAAGCTTCTCAACGGTTTATGCCTAACTAGTTGTTATTTCTATTTCCAAACTTGTTTTTGTCATCCAACAAGAATATGCATGCTAGGGGTCCGTTCCCCTAACTTTGGCTCCTGATGTCACAGGAAATTTTTAGGACATGGTATTGCATCTTGTTCAGTTGAGGAACTCCGAGAGATTGACAACCAGCTAGAGCGAAGCTTACATAACGTCAGGGCTAGGAAGGTATACGACAGATACTCTCATAGTCTTGTAAATGAATTTCTTGGTAGCTTTTTGATAACATGATGTTTTAGAAATGTTAAGCTTGAATCTGACTAACTTATTATGGCACATATTTCAGGAGCTTTTGTTCAAGGAACAAATTGAACAATTGAAAGACAAGGTACACAACAAGTGATGGAAGTTATGCCTAGAGGCCCTAGACCCTAGTTTTAGTTTTGTGGTTTACATTTTTTCACATTCATCTGAAATTATTGCTTTTTCTCCATATGAAAACACAGGAGAGACTCTTGATGGAAGAAAATACAAGGCTGATGGAGAAGGTAAACTTTACTTAGTACTCAAAATCTTCTCGTAGAAAAGGACTCGCGAGCTTCAATATTCCTTTTCTATTCTTCTTCAATATTGTTTCTCACAAAGAGTATATTACCATTTTACACTGCTGAATTTGGAGTCGCTTCGTAGTTTGTATGCAGTTCTGAAATGAATTTATGATAGGGAGAAGTAGAAGGATAAGAGTCCCATAGTGTATGTTAGGTATTAAACCTTCAAGAATAAATCCTAGTCACAAAGTTAGGGAAACTTTTTTTTTACTACACATGATTTAAGCTTTCACAAGTCAATTTTTTTTAAAGAAAGAGCGCATTAAGAGAACTTTCACGAGTCAATCTCAAATTCGACAAATATTTTTGGACATGTAAAAGTCAAAAAAGTTGACGAATAAATTAAGACGGAGGAACAATGATTTTAGTCAATTACTAACAAAAGGAAGATTTTAGTGCCGTCTGTAGATAGCATGAGGGATTAGGGAATCTAAAAGAATGTGATTACCCGAGCATAGAGTTAGAATAAGATAGATAAATAGAATTTGTAAACGATATCTAGGCCGGCAAGTGGTTTGAAATATCTAAAAGTTTACGTATATTTCATTGCGATTAGGTCTCGTTTGACAATGACCGAAAAGAGTACGCATCATAGTCTTAATAGGGTCTTTAGGACAATTTATTAATATCAGTGCGGTCATGATGTAAAATATTTGAAGAATTCTACATATTTTAGGATTTTTTTGAAAAAGAAATTCAATCGTGTCAAATGACCCCACTTTGCCGTCACGTCCCTCCATGTTTAAGCACCCAACTTAAAGCTCAGGTTGTTATGTTACGATTACGATTATTGTTACGCGAAGATTAGATTTTCTAATAATGTGGCTGCTATAATAATGTGATGCCAGTGTGAAGGAAAGGAACAGAAAGAAGTTGGGTCGTGCAGCCAAAGCAGCCAGAGCTCGGAGCTTGTGGAAACCGAATTGTCATTGGCCAGCTTTCTCAAATGATCAGCTGCTCAATATATCCAGTTTTTTTTTTTATTATTTATACAAATAAGCGAGTGATTCATGACATTAAGCTTGTAGTTCAAAACGTACTTGGATTATATCTCATTTGTTGTCTTCAATATCAGATAATTGCATTTACATTTGTTGCGCGCTTCTCTTTCAATTGTCTCTTTTGGCTACGTGATGATATAATTCAAGTCAAACCGAGTCTTATGTCTCAATCAATTGGAGTCTGATACATAATTTTTTTTTTCTTCCAAAGAGCGATTCCAATTGAGATTATCGAGTTTTGATTGAAACTTGTATTGAATTGCATCGATGGAATTGAAACCTTCTTCAAGGGCATTAGAAAACTTCCCTGAGATTACACTGTCTTCAGATTTGTATATAACTGGCGAGTTTGAGGTAACTTCCCTGAGGTTTTGATTTCTGCGGCCCGCCTTTGGACGTGGGTTGTTGTCTATGCCTTTCGTTGAAGCATGATCTTCTGACGGGGCATACCCACTTTCGAAAGCCTCGCATGTCTGCAGAGGTTTGCATTGTTGTTTTCGTCTTTCAAATGGAGGCTTTGGGAACGGCTGTTGATGGAGGTTTCCCTCCCTCGCCGGGTGTTGCGGGCATAAAGGCTTTGGATTTCGATTTTTTGGGTTTGGAGGCCGGGTCGTAGGGTTACTAGTTTTTTGTTTGGTGACCGTGAGGTTATTTGGGATTCCATATGGACTCACGACTCGTTCCTTTTTAGAGCTTTTCCTGAACGTTGACAAGCCAAAATCCAAGTTGACCGAATACCGGTTAACATGATTTCGAAACATATTTATTTTGATACGAGGGGATTACACAGGTTTCGATCTAGTGTTCTAATCTCTCTTTTTCTTTTAAAAAAAAAAAATTTCCAAAATTATACTATTAAACAGTATTCGATCCACGTAATTTTTGACATAGTTCGGGATGAGTTTTCAATAAGATTCTTGAGTTCATTACTAAGCAACAAATTTCTCTTGAGGACCCTCGCTTGTGAACTGGGTTGTCCATGCCTTGTACTGTATTGACCCCTGCATTGAATAAGGAGGGATGGGACCACCCTATCCTTTTTCTCTACACACTTCCAAATTTTCAATAATAGGAGTACTTATAATTTCAACGAATTTTTTTTTTGGCAAAAGGCCAAAAGAGTCCATGACAGCCAGTGCAGGTTATGTCGATCCCTCACGGATGTGAGATGCATGGTGTATGAAAAATTCGGACTCGGGGGGCTTCTTGTTCCCAAGCTACAACAGACCCCCAAAACGCTGTCGTTTGATGTACTTATGCCCCATTCCATTAACTCAAAAAAGCTAAAAAAAAACTAGCTTATTATGAAAACTGAGACAGTCACTCTCTCACAATACATCACATAAAAAGCGGTGAAAAACCAATAAACCATAAAACTCTGGTTGTGGAACACTCCCTTAGCCCATATACCATCTCTACCCATTTTAAATCTGCGTTTGTGGACTCCAATTAGTCACCTAGTACTTCACCTGGTTTTTGTTTCTACCTTGTTAATAGTTTTTTTTTTCTTTCCCACAACCACCTTCACAAACTTAGGGGTACTTTGGGTAAAAAACCAGTTTGGTTTTTTTTTTTTTTTAAATTCTTATTCAATTTTTTTTTTTTTTTGGATTTGTTAGTTTTACGTCAATTTTTTGTGGTTTCTTGGTTAATCTTGACGAGAGGAATCTAAAAAGTTTAAAATTATTACCAAACTCAAAGTTTTGGATTATTTTTGTCTTTATTCACAAAACTTTGAGTTTGGTAAATAATTTTATACCTTTTAGATTCCTCTCGTCAAGACTAACCAAGAAACCACAAAGAATCGACGTAAAAGTAACAAATTCAAAAAAACAAAATTGAATAAGGACAAAAAAAAAAAACCAAACTGGTTCTTTTACCCAAAGTACCCCTTAAAATGCAATATAATGTAAATATTATAAATAGTGGTTAGAATAGTATTTTGTGGATTATGAGATTTATTTTTGTAAAGAATTTGATTTAAGAAAAACGTAGATTTATCATAGCAATCTTATGCATTTTATTAGACTATTTTATGTGTATTTTTGAAGTTTTTTTTTTTTTTATAACTGGATGTCCGGGTCAGTTTGCGTGCACCTCGACTAATTTTAGGGCCGTGGAGGTAACGACCGAGTTTAACTCCCAGTGGCCCCAAGAGTTTTGTTGGCATGCGAAATCAAACTCGAAATCTTAGGTGAGAGCAAATCCTTTAGTCTCAAGATAAGACCATTTAGTCAACCCCTTGAAGTCTGTATTTTGAAGATCGATGTTGTTACTCATTTTTTTGGTTAGTTGCGCAAGGGTTGTGCCTTTGAAGTACTCATGTGGTATAGTTTTGGAACATGGCACACGGTAAGCATGTTTTTAGTGTATGGAACGCATATTTTTCGACACATTAGTTGCACGTTTTTATGGTATCAATTACGATTTTTTTTATTTTGAAGCTACGTGGTAAACTCCAAACTGGCTGTGCATTTTTTTTTTGGTTAGTTACACATCTTTTGTATTCGTTTGTTTTTTGTTTTTTCCAGATAAATGGATGTCGGGTTACCTTACGCGCACCTCAACTAATTTCGGGGCCTTGAAGTTAATGACCGGATAAACCCTCCAGTGCACTCTGTTCGAACAATTTTGTTCTTGTAAAAAATTTTCAAGTGCAATTAAACACCGGAAAACCAAATTTAAAAAAAAAAAAAAAAACATTTTATGCAAAATCATTTTGGATGAAAAATATGTCCAACCATAAATGTTTTACATCTAGACAAATGGAGCCTACAACTTTTGTGGAATTAATTATGGAGCCTACAACTTTTGTGGAATTAATTAATGGGTTTTTTTGGTAAAGAAAATATTTTTAACCATAATTTGTTGGGATGTGTATCACAGGTTTCGCCAAAACAACAAAAATATGAAAACGAAATTCCAAAAGTAAAGTGACTTAGCAATGGAAAATTAACGTGACTACGGTAATGGCCAAACAGAGACCAGAAAGTCTAGGGGCACACCCACTAAGTCGGAACCGAGGAGGTGCTGCGCAGGGTACTGTGCGGCTTATTTCGGCGCCGTGCCGACACCGTTTTGACGATCGGAGACGTTCACCGCGTAGAGCTCGTCGAGTACTACAAATGTACCAAAAATCAAATCGATTGGATATCGTTAAGTGCCTCATCGGAACACAAATAAGTTGAAAAAAATTGGAACATACATGTCTTGAAACATTGGACGAAAACCATTTAAACCGTTTTTTTCAACATATTTGTGTTCCGATGAGGCACTTAACGATATCCGATTGAGTTGATTTTTGGTACACTTATAGTACTCGACGAGCTCCACGCGGTGGACGCCTCCGATCGTCGAAACGGTACCGTCGCGGTGCCGAAATCGGTCCGCACAGCACACTGCGCAGCACCCCCTGTTTCCCACTAAGTCACATACCAGCCACACCCACTCACGTGGTACTTACTTCGAAATCTTATACGAGTGATCAGAATCGCTAAATTTGTTTAGAATTTTTTTTTAAGGGTTCCTGGAAAAAAAAATCAGCTCAATCAGATACCGGTAAAAAAATATTCTAAATAAATTGAGGGGCTCCGATCATTCTCGTGAGACCTCAAAATAGGTCTCATACGACTTGGCGTGGTGGGTACGTGACCGAGTGGGTGTGCCTGTAGAAGGCTAACGGGGTAGAGATGGTGTGTGGAGTGTGTGCATCAAACGTCAGCGCTTTGGGGGCTGCTGCCCCTGCCGTCCCTTGGGGACAACATGCCCCCAAATTCCAGTCCAATCAATACGCAGCTCTTTATAGTCTGATTATGGACGTGAAATTATGTAGTAATTGAAAACCATGCTTGTACTCCATATTCACAAATTTGGATGTGGCAGGGAAAATTATGCAAAGGATTTGACGATTTGGCAGGGACGAGTAGGCCGGATGACTCATTCTCCTTCTTCTCATCCCGGATCCACAATTACATTTACGGTTTTGGAAGCCAAAAAATGAGGTCAGATTACATTATCCTCCTTTCTCTTAATCCGGCCCAATCCATGCTAAGCCGGATTATTTTGTTCAAGCCCAGGGGCTGTTCTTATTTGATTTTGTTATGGAGGACTGGATTTATACTGCATAGGAGTACCAGATAGGTGCTAGTATTAGTTTTATTTTCATTAGGGTTTTATCGTTTTGATGCACCGTCACGTGGTGCCCCAACACTTTTTTTCGTCACATATTTTTGATTGATTTTTTTGGTTGAGTTCTTGTCTACAAATATCACATTATCCTCAACAAATCAACTTCTATTTTGTACTCAGAGAAAGCAGCAGAAATGGTATATATCTGGTTCACAGCCTCGTTTATCAAATTAAGAGTGCTGGAAAATTAGGACTTGTTTGGTTAATCGAATATAAGCATTAAATTTGACTTATATCTCCGGAAATCACATACTCCCTCCGTCCCATTTTAAATGTCTCCTACGTAAAGTCGTGCCATTTTGACTTTAAAAGAAAATGTATTTCTAAAAAAAAATTTCGAAAATTTTTACACCATTCAAAAATACTCGTTAAGATCTTTTGAACGGTGCAAACAAAATTTAAAAAGTAATTTCGAAAGTATTTTATTTTTTATAGTCAAACTAGCCCGGTCTCCCGTAGGAGACATTTAAATTGGGACGGAGGGAGTAGTATTTGGTGGAAGCAGGGGCTCTGCTGTCCAAGAGGGCCAGCAGGCCCTGCTGACCCATAAAACCACGTCGTTTGGTCACAATAAAGGGGACTCCGTTTTGGCTCTCTTTCTCCTTGTTTGGCTTGCCAATAAATGGGAAGCAATGCAAGTGGCGTTTAAGCAACAAAGCAATGCAATGCAAATCAAATGGGAAGCAACAAAGCACAGGTGGCGTTTGGGTAGGAGTAGGGAACCTGTTCACTTCACAACCATTATAAAGCAAAACCCAATCTCAAAAACCAATCAACTAATCAACTGATTACTTCACAAATAGAATAATTCAACAATGATTATGAACTGCTTTAAACAAAAATTTGTATTTCAAGGCTATATTTCAACAAAAAGAAATAAGGAGCAGATTGGGAACAAATAAGAAGCAGTTAGAACCATATAACAGCACCAAAGTCGTCAGTTCATATATATATATATATAACAGCACCTAAATACCGAAATTTTTGTCCACAAACACAATTCCAAACAAAATTTTGTCTTCCACAAATGTCCTCTAATAACTTAATCATCCCCAAAGTTTAGGCCTTGTTCTAGAATAGATTTTTTGAGATAAAATCTAGTTTTGCTAAAATCCGTTGAGAATATTAGATTTTATCAAAACTAGATTTTATGAGATAAAATCCATTTAAGAACATTGTGCGTGTAACCCAAAAAATGAGATGATACAAATATAAGTCAATACTATGAGGATGGTTGTTAATTCAAGATATAATAAATGAACCCGTCATCTTAGAAGAATGACTCGGCCTCCATGATATTGTGGATTGATGGATCAACGGTAATATGTCCTACTCGATCGAATGCAATCTCCTAAAAAAAAAAAAGACAAGAGTATAAGACGTAAGATTTTAGTCAAATAATTGGAACCAAATAGTTATCCAAATTTAAGTACCCTAAATGCTTGAGATAATAAATGCATCATTTGTAGTTTGTAGATAATAAAGGTGATTCGCCATCCTCATAAAATATCATTACAAGTAATTACAAAATAAATGTTTATCAATTTTTCATTGCAATAAACAGGTTTCCTACTCCTCCCCAAACGCCACCTGTGCTTTGTTGCCCCCATTAAACGCCACCTGCATTGCATAGCTTTGTTGCTTCCCATTGATTGGCAAGCCAAACAAGGAAAAAGAGATGCAAACGGAGTCCCCTTTATTGTGACCAAACGACGTGGTTTTATGGGTCAGCAGGGTCTGCTGGCCTTTTTGGACAGCAGAGCCCCTGCTTCCGTATTTGGTATTCAGGGTAAAATTTTACATTTCTATAAGTGTTATGGGTTTATAAATCCAATGGCCTTGTTCGTTTTTCTGTTTAGTTTTAGTTTTAGTTTTAGTTTTGATGACATCATCATTTTTCTCATTTTTCTCTCTATCTCTCTCCACTCATTACACCTGCTGACACCATCAAAATTAAACTAAACTATTTCTCCACTCATGAAACTTTCCCTTCTCTTTTAGTTCTACAAAAAAAGGCCTTTAATTCACTGTACAAAGCAGAAAACGAAAAAAAGTAAAAGTGGTCAAAGGACAGAGGCATCTAAATTTTCTGCAGCACAAAAAAAAAAGAGAAAAGGACAGAGGTATTAGTGCCATGGGCACACAGAAACAGTCTATTGGTACCGACTACATGCCGACCGGCGCCGGCACGATCAATTCCATCCATTTGAACGAAGTGGAGTGATTTTGAATCGAGTTCATTTGGCCGTCCGATTGCATCGATTCTTGCGTGGGCCCATTCGAAATTTGATTTTGAGATGGATAAACAGTTCGAATTGATCGTCTAGGACCCACAAGTGGGTCCCCGATGCCGTCCGTACATGGTCTTTAAAAACGGGTCGGTACCCCTTTTTATTTCCGGGGCAGAAACATGACAGTAACCCTTATGAATTACCACTAGCAATTATTAGCCATAGATGAAATTTCTCCTTTTAAATGGCTGGGTTAGGAAATGAAAACTACATAAATATGCTTAACAAGAATCAACTTTGTGTAAACTCAAATTGATTATGAAATAAGCAAAAATAATTTTTCTTGTCCTCATAAAGAATGGGTGTCCGGGGTCCCAGCAATGCCCTCTCCGCAATCAATTGTCCGGATTTAAAATAAAACTCTTCAATTCCATAGAAGAGATAACTATTACCCAAAAAAATTTTATTTTAAATCTGGACCATCAAAAATACTTATAGACGGTTAGGATGGACGTTGCACCCCCACAGTGCGGAGGAAGCGCTGGGACCACGGATTCACAGGAGAACAGAGGTTTCTGCATATAGTAACTATTTTCTTCTTTGAGTGATGCAGATGTGGACAACAGAAAACAGGTAAACAAAGGACGTACGCGTGCCTAAAATTATTGCCAATACAATAAATCTGTTCGTTTGGCTCTTGTATTTGTATAATTTAGGAATGGAAACATTTGAAGGTACATTTGTGGTCCCTGTTAGTGTTACATCCTTTCCCTGTCAGGGGGCTAAGGTCCCGTTCATTTATTTTGCGTTCAAGCCTTTTACAAATGAAAATAGATTCAAATTTTTTGATATTCTCACGTATACCTATTACAGTTACGTCTGAAAAAAGAAACTTTTGAAAAATAAAATTGATTAAAACTTATCTTCGGTTAACAATGCTTAAAAAAAGATTGACTATATTATCTATTGAGATGGATAAGATGAAAAGGCTTGATTTATGAAAATTTAATTAGTACATTTGCAGCGAATAGTACGAAAAGATTAATGTTCGAAATTATAGATTTTGATACTTCAAAATGGTTGTTTATTTTTTCGATAGCTATATATTTAAATTTATGTAATAGTAAATATTTTGCAATGGTTTTTATGAAGCTTCTGTGTTGATCAACTCTTGTATGCAAGATATATAGGGACTGAGGGTGGGTGATGTGCATCTCATGCACAGCACCGTGTTGTGCAGCCATGGCGTAACTGCGTCAACACCTTTCCAACGATTGGAGATGTTCATCGCGCAGACCTCGTCGAGTACTACAAGTGTGAAAAAAAAATCAACTTAAAAAAAAATCAACTCAATCGGATATCTTTAAATTTGTCATCGGAACACAAATACTTTGAAAACAAATGGAACACAAATGGACACAAACACTGGATCAAAACCACTTTTTCATGTTGTTTGTGTTCCGATGAGGCACTTAAAGATATCCGATCGAGTTGATTTTTGGCACACTTGTAGTACTCAACGACGTTTACGCGGTGAACGTCTCTGATCGTCAAAAAAAAGCCGGCGCGGCTGTGCCGTGTGGCTGCACAGCACGGTGCTGTGCATTTTGGGATTCACATCACCCCCCCCCCCCCCCCCCCCCCCGGTTCCGATATATAGGGAGCCCATTCAAGAAATTCTTTTCGAACCTCTGAAACTTTTGAGCCGGCACTTGAGAGAGCAAGGGAGAGGTGGGAGATTATTACAGTTTGGAAGGAGAGAAAGAATCACATTCTTAGAGCAAAAATGATTGAGGTACAACAAAAGACTCCAACACACTCACATGGTGTGTGGAGCCTATACACACCATGTGAGTGTGTTGGAGCTATGTTGGAGCCTTTTGTTGTAAACCTACAATTATTGTAGTTTGGGGTGTTCAGGAGTAGATTGATGTTTGAATTTTAGATTTTGAGTTTATTGATTATATTAGAAATTTGGGTTATATCGGCCTTGTTCGTTTCCCTGTTTAGTTTTAGTTTTAGTTTTAGTTTTGATGACATCATCATTTCCCTCATTTCTCTCTCTATCTCTCTCCACTCATTACACCTTCTGACATCATCAAAACTAAACTAAACTATCTAACCAAACACAGCCATCATAATTTGAAAAATGTTTAGATAATTACATGCAAAATAAATTTCATGGAAATGGCTACAATACACACCCATAAAATGTGTGTACCATATGCATCTATTGTATGGTCCAAATTGTGCACCTCATCGTCAATCGTAATTTTTTTTAGTTTTTCGTAACTTTTCAGCAATATGATTCGTAACATTTTCTATGATTCTTAACATTTTGGTGTGTCTCGTAACTTTTATAAAAAAAAATTGTAACTTTTATAGGGGTGTTGTGGACGCTGCCATAGGGCTCTCGACTTCGCCGATTTGAAAATTCGATTTTGATTTTTGGGAGTTGCTACCGAGGTTTGCGGATAATTACCCGAGAAACCATTTTTGAAAAATGTGACTTCCGTACCGTTATTTAGAAAAGGCTTTGTTATTAATCATTTTAACCAAAAAGATTTTGGGTTCGGAGCCAGGTTACGAGAGGGGAAGGGTTTTACAGCACCCCTCTCACCCGATACGAGATCGATCTCTACTTTAATGTTCGTGGCATTTTTGTAAAAAAATATTTGATAATGAAACTTTATTTACATATGCAAGAAAATACTCCATCCGTTCCTAAATAAGAGCCCCACTTTCTCTCTCTTGCTATTTTTCAAATCAAAAGATGAAGTGCTTCCGTGTATCATTTTTCGAATTTTTTCGCACCGAATTAAAGTACTCGTCAAGTTCTTTAATTCAGTGCGAAAAAATTCGAAAAATTATACAAGGAAGTACTTCATTTTTTTATTTGAAAAATGGCACGACTTTTCGTAGCGGACTATTAATTTGGAACGGAGGGAGTAGCACGTAATGACTAGAAATAGTAAATATGCATGCTAAATATTTATATGATGGAATGTTCGTGTCATGAATGAATGAATAGTGTGAAAAAATGTACAAAATATGTCCCATGATTAATGAAAATTATCCATATAAAAAGGGAAACTTGGGCATCCTTATTGAACTTGGGCACCCAAATTCAAAAAAAGGTATTTTTAATTGAATTTTAAAAAGGTTAATTGAAGAAAACATGATTTAAGCCATGAATTGCATTAGAATACGATTTTTTTTTTTATCAAAATAGACAAAATTGAACTTGGGCGCCCAAGTTCTTTCCTGTTTCCAAATTTTTGAAAATTTTGATTTTATGAAAAATGTATTCCCTATTTTGTTATATCACCAGTATAGAGGACTAGGATATGTTTCTGGGGATCCCTCAGAGGACCAAATTAATGGCTTGAAGCCAATTTTTACCTTTGAAATTTTTTGAAAAATGCTCCTTTGAACTTGAAGTTTTGAAAAATACTCATTTGAACTTGAATTTGCAAGATGACGAGCTTCTAAGGTGCTGGTAAGGATGAAAGCTTATGGAAGGTTGAACGTGCTTAGGATTGATAGGGCTCTAGAGTCTTAGTAATATGTTTAGGATTTTTTTTTTAATTTCGAGTAGTTTTTTGGAGGATTGTTTTGTAGAGAATGCATGAGTGTGTGAGAGGGCAGTAGCTTAGAGGGAGGAGGGGAGAGTATGAGAGTGTATAATCTGATGGTGGAGAGAGAGAGGGGGGGATTAAGGTATATGGATGGCTTAGTTTTGAAATTGGGGGGGGGGGGGGGGGGGGGGGGGGCGGGGGTTATAGAGGTATGGTGGTGAAAGAATACAATGGAAGAGCGTTTGAGGGTGTAGGGGAGCCTCTGGTATGGCCAGGAATCGGATAACCATAATAGAATTCGTCTGCAAGATGCCTGAATAATCTGGTGGATATCAGGAGAACTTGGGCGCCTAAGTTTGACTGCACAACAGACAAAACTTCGCAAGGCTGTCCCGGGTGCTACCGAACTCCGTTTTGAGCGTGGTTTGAAGCGTTGGAAAGCTTATTGAGTCTACTTTCTAACCCAATTGGTTTGGACCCTAAAAATTCTTACATCAAAATCTATGACCATTTTACCCTCAGAAGGTCGGGAAAATAAGTCATTTTACTAAAACGTGCGCATCTCCCTCATTTTGAAACGGATTGGGACATATTATATATCAAAAAAGAGAGTTTTGAATGTACTAGAAGATGGTGTAGGCTTAATTTTGTTTTGAAGAGGCTTTGGTTTGGGTTTTGAGCACAAAGAGCATTATTCGAAGCTTTCGAGGCATGTTTTGGTCCATGTCATCATTTTGGAGCCTACCGACCACAGCTTAAGAGTATTTTGGAGGGTCCAAATTGGGGTTTCTACAAGTGTG
Source organism: Vaccinium vitis-idaea (assembly GCA_963854785.1). Taxonomy (NCBI): domain Eukaryota; kingdom Viridiplantae; phylum Streptophyta; class Magnoliopsida; order Ericales; family Ericaceae; genus Vaccinium; species Vaccinium vitis-idaea. Next base: position 30,133,614 of record OY978220.1, on the reverse strand, counting down.
TATTGTGTATTGTAGCCTTTTCTAAATTTCACGGAAGAATAGTGTATATTTCCTCCGTCCCAATTTTTTTTTTATCGCAATTGATACTTTTTACTGTATCAAAAAGATTTTCTCAATCTTTGGAGTAGATTTTTTGGGGTAAATATCTTTGGAGTAGATTGTAAGAATCTAGAAAATTCATTCAGGAGTACAATTTTTGAATTCTGTGTTTTTCAGCTAATTTTTTATAATCTATAAAAATGCAATTTTGTTCACCCATACAGAAATAGAAGATCATATATCTTCTGTTCTTTCTTGCTGTTTGGCTTTCAAAAATTTTAAGCTTTCTATGAAATTCTATTAACGAAAATGGACTTTCCAGAACTGCTCTTTGAAGGATAATTTGTTTTCCTTAAGAATGGTTTCTTCATTTCACAAAAATACAAAAAGAGACTAATGATTTTTATCAATTTCCATATTTGACTTGCTAAATGGAATGCTAACGTAGTACGAGACAGGATACAAAAAACATAGACATCTAAAGCTCGTTTGGATGATGTACAAGAGAGGAGGATGAAGCAATCAGGGATGATGAGGATCTGATGGGACATTTACCCCATGGTTTGGATGGCGTATAACAACCCGGATGAGTAATCCGGCTTCCCTCCTCATCCCCCTTCCCCCTGACTAAATAAACGGTAAAGATATGGGAACAGATGGGATGGTACCGATGGGGTACCGACGGCGTCGCCGACGCCGTCGGTACCTCATCGGTACAATTCCGTCGGTCCCTATAGAAGGGTTCCTAAATAAAAGCAGGGGGGAGGTGCTTATGTTTAGTCATGGCTGAGAAGGGCACAATTTTTACCTTTCTACCCCACGCCCTTTCAAACCCAAAATCCCCAATTTCAGACCCAAAATCTTGCGCAAAAATCAAATCTTGAACCAAAAATACCAAAAAGGGAGAGATTACCGTATTCGTTGTCGGACCTTGAACATCGTTGTCAGACTCTGAACATCGTTGTCGGACCTTGACAATCAGATCTTGAGCGATGTTGTCGGACCCCCTTTGGAATTGGCTTGTGGTGATGGCCTTGATGCAGAAGGGTGGACGTTAACGGCGTCGTTGGAGGAAGAAAAGATGAAATGAAAATTTGCTCTGGTCACTGTATTTGGTGTAGGAAGAAGAGATGAAATGGGAAATGTATTTGGTGTAGCACAAATACAAATTATTCGGTGTGGCACAAATACAAATTGTTTTTCATTTTTTTAAGAAAATAATATTATATTTAAGCATTACTATAACTTAATTATTGGATAGTATATGAAATTATTAATTTTGGTATTTATGTAATTATATAAATATATAATTTAATATATGCATTAGTAAGGGCAAAAAAGTCTTTGGACATGATTTTACATCATCCATCCTCCTTATCCCTTTTTTTTTTTTATCTCTCATCCAAATCATGGGCTATTTAATCTCTCATTCTTACTGTCACATCAATGTGGATCCACCGTTCTTATTTAATCACCCATACTATTTTATCACCCCTTACTATTTTATCCCTCCAAAAATAATACGTCATCCAAACGGGCTCCTAACCTAATAAGTCACCTCACTTATATTATTTTTTGTCTTTATTTTATTTATTTTCACTTTAGTTAGTTTTTCATTACCTTTTTATATATTTGTCATTTGTCTCGACGAGAGAAATAAAAAAAAAAGTAAAAACATATTATTCAAACTCAATTGTTTTGAATAAAGATAAAAATACATACATATATATATATATATAGGCAAATTTTCTAGTCCAAACCTCCTGAGAATAAGAAAAAATTAATTTTTTTTGTGTTGCAAATTATTTTTGGAAAATCTGAGCCGTCCAATGTGTTCAGAAGGTGTTTTCAAGGGTCCACGCGGGAAATCTTTAAAAAAAAATACCGGGAAGGGCTTGATCCAAGCAGTTTTCGCAAAAAATGTATATATATATATTTTGCGAAAAATGCTTGGATCAAGCCCTTCCCGATATTTTTTTTTGAAGATTTCCCGCGAGAACCCTTGAAAACACCTTCTGAACACATTGGACGGATCTGATCGTCAAAAAAAAAATTGGATCATGGAGGTCCGGAAACGGGAGGTCCGGATTAGAAGGGGACCCTATATATATATATGAAAAACTTCTAGTGCACACCTCCCGAAAATAAGAAAAAATTGATTTTTTTTGTGTTGCAAATTATTTTTGGAAAATTCGAGCCGTCCAATGTGTTCAGATGGTGTTTTCAGGGGTCCAAGCGGGAAATCTTCAAAAAAAAAATACCGGGAAGGGCTTGATCCAAGCAGTTTTCGCAAAAACTGTAAATATAAATTTTTTGTGAAAACTGCTCGGATCAAGCCCTTCCCGGTATTTTGTTTTTGAACATTTCCTGCGTGGACCCTTGAAAACACCTTCTGGACACATTAGACAGCTCGGATCGTCAAAAAAATATTTGGATCATGGAGGTCCGGAAACGGGAATCCCGTTTTAGATGGCCTCATATATATATATATATATATTAAAGTTGAGTTTTGAATCACAATTTTTTTTACCTTTTCTATTCATCTCGTCGAGACAAACTAATAGTACAAAAAGACTTAATATGAAACTAACTAATCCGAAAAAAATTCAAACAATGACGAAAAAATAAGTCACTTATTATGCCAAAAAAGGCCTAAATACTAAAACCAAAAAAATAATAATAATAATATAACCTTATCCTACCATTGAATTTCACATTTTACAAAAATAGTTAAAGCCTACCACACCAGTATTATAAATGCGCACCAGGGCAGGGCGAATTAACATAAGTGCGTCATGATTCAAATCAGAAGGGAATAATTACACTACCGATCCCCAGTAATTAAACCACCTCGCTATTATAACCAACCTGACTACGGGTACTGAAGAAAATTTGGAGCTCCCGTAGTGCAGCGCCGCATTACAGGGTTGTAGTACGGCATCCTAGTCGTTGATCACACAATCAATAGTCCGAGCCATCCATTGCCTAGATGAAATCTAAGCAATTGATTACCGAGATCAACGGCCCGGATGTTGCACTACAAGATTCCCGAATCTGGGTACAGATAGGCATTGCGTAGATAGTGCACGGATGGTGTGTTTAGAGTCCTATAAAAATGATTTGAGCCGTTTATTAATTTTAAAATAATTTTTCGAATAGCATTGTAAAAAATTACCTAAATGGGTTAATAGTAAGTGTTTGATCCAATCTTCAACTTTTTGATTCAGAATTGAGTTCTAATGAATTTTGGAGAAGTACGTGAAATAAATGGATAAGAGTAGGTAGATAAGAAAATAATAGGATAATTTACTTAATTGTCCATATAGTGAGAGAACAAAAAGAGTCTTGAGATATTTGAGCGGCAAGGGGAGTAATTATACCTACGCAAATAAGCTTATCCTAGGGGGTGGGTGGGATAAGCTACGACCTCTACATGTGTCTTAGCCAGGGACGAATCCAGAAATCCAACCCAGTGGGAGCATTTTATTAATTGTAATTGTGCAATTTTTTTTCCTAGTCAACGATTTTGTTAGGGACAAGAAATCGTGTAAGATTAATTCTAAACCTAATATCAGATAAGAAATTGTTGAAGGCTAGGGACCATAGTAAAAGATATCTAAAATTAAAAAATATCTAAGTTAAACAATTTTCTCATGATTTTGTATCATTTTCTTAAAAAGAAAGGAGAAAATTAAAATTTAGGAAAAAAAAATTAGGGGAATTATTATTACCGTTAGGTTTAAAATAAATAATAAAACTACCAAGTTGTTGTACAATGATTGTTGTTGGTCTAGTGACAAATTAAAGGGAAGACATTGGTTTTGGAACCAAAGGTCCAGGGTTCAAACCTCAACAATCACTCTTATTTAATTACCTTTCAAATTTTGTGGTTTTAAAAAAAAAGAGATAGGAGTTGAACCTGCAACCTCCAACTTGGAGGTAGTGCACCTTACCATTAAACAACACACAAGTTATGTTACTAGACTCTGACATAAATAACACATATACGGAACTTATTTCCCAAAATTAATTTTTTTTACATTGACAAGTGGGGGTCAGCGGGGCACGTGCCCCTGCGTGCCCCCCTTGGATCCGTCCCTGGTTCTAGCAATCCGGGTGCAAAATAGGAACCAAACACCAGATAAGGGTAGGCCTGGATTAGTTTATCCTTCTCAAGCTCTTATCGTCCTTCATTCTCCACTTGACAAACGGGCCATAGAGACTCATTTGTCGGACATATAAGCTTTTAGATGGATAGTGAAGAATGGTGAATAAAGGGTAGATATGTTATAAGAAGTATATTTAAAAATAGGTGATAAGCTAAGAAGGAGTTTGTTGGGTTATTGAAATAGATGGATAAGAGTGGGTGGATAAAGAAATGATGTTGGGGTTTACTTAATTGTTTCTTATAATGAGAATATAAACAGAGTTTGAAGAGATTTGAGGGACAATTGTTATCATGCCCACCCTGATAAGCTTATCCTAGGAGATAAGGTAGAATAAGCTAAAATCCCCGCAGGGGTCTTAGCAATCCGGGTGTAAAATAGGAAGCAAACACTGGATAAGAAAGGGCCCGAGTTAGCGTATACCCCTCCCTTTCTTATTCCCTTGACAAACAGGCCCTAGGGTTGATAACCATTTACTCGGTATAAAAATGCTACTTGAACAAATTTGTGTGCATAAATCATTTTCTGGGACTCACTTCGGGGTCTCACACAAATGATCCGAGCTGTCCATTGATTTTAAAATATGTTTTCCTATGGCTTTGAAAAAAAGAGTTTTATCGGATAACTCTATATGTTTGATCCAATCTCTTAATTTTTTATTTTTTAAACAAGGAATAAAAAAATTAAAAATTAGATCAAGTAGCTGGAATTTTAAGATTGGGTTGAATTTTCGTGGAGACATTCGAAAACATATTTACAATTAATAAATGACTCGAATTGTTCGTTTAAGACCCAAAATGGACCATGCAAAGCAATTTGTGTGCACAAAGTGAGAGAGAGAGAGAGAGAGAGAGAGAGGGGGGTGGAGTTGGTTTCTGGCCTTGGTCTGGTCTGGTGAAACTTGGGAGTGAGCGAAAGACAACTCACATAAACCAAAACAATATTAAAATAAATGACACAGAGAGATACTAGTAAAAAAGTGTAATAACCCCTACACAGCTACACCTATAGAGCTTCACCGTTTGGTGTACTTCAAAATCCCCCTTGAGCATAAAATCAAAAAAGGTGACTGAATTCCTGAGTTATATGCTTCATGGATCCGTTAATTCCGCACTCTCACCACCGGGTTTTCCCATTCTCTCTCTCTCTCTCTCTCTCATCACTACCCCCTCCTACTAGTATCTCTCTATCTCAGAAGTCTATGAAGTTGTAGTATCATCAGATGCTTTAATACAGTACGTACACCACTTCTGTCATTTTCCTTCTGATTCTCTCTCTCTCTCTCTCTCTCTCTCTCTCTCTCTCTCTCTCTCCCACCTGAAAAATCTCCTTTTACCTCCTTCTCCTACCATTTCAGATCTCTTCCAAGAAAGTAGACCAGAGGTCTAGCCAGATATGGGCAAAGACTGGTTGTACTGGGGCGGCGGCAGCAGCAGCAGTAACAGTAACAGCAGCAGCAGCACCACCAAGAGCGGCGGCGGCAGATCCATGAAGAAAGGGAGATTAGAAGGAAATCACACCCAAGCTTCTTCTGGCTGTATGAGTGCCGTCTTTCAACTCTTTGATTTCCACCATTTTCAGTTCCCTTTACACCACCACCACCAAGTTCCCCCTTTCCACCCTCCCTCTTCCCACCTTCCAGATAAACCCATCACAGGTCCTCTCTCTCTCTCTCTCTCTCTCTCTCTCTCTCTCTCTCTACATATCTATATTCACATAGACATGGATTATTTTGTACTGAGTATTGACAAATGAAAAGGTCAAAACTTTTTTTGGGTTGCAAAATGTTCTTATGTTCGATATAAACAAAAACAATTTTAAGGTTATAATAGTACTGTTTGACGAAATTTTAGACATGGGTTTTGTGAAATTATTGCAGGGGTAGAGGCACCAAGAAACAGCTTGGAGATGGAGGAGCCCTACACTACTTCATTTCCATCATCAACCATGAAAGGGGAACAACCTTTCCTTATTCCTGTAAGATTCTGATTCTGTTACTACTACGTGTTATTATTGTAGTCCAAGTTTTTTTTTTTATTTTATTTAAATTCTAGTCTAGATTTATAATTCCCAAGTTTTTTTTGAAAGAGATTTACTCTTGGTTTTGTAAATATAATCATTTAAATTTCTTTTTATCCAAACGGTACTTTGCAAAAATCCAGATGGGTATCCAAGTCAAAACAAGAACGGATGACTTGTCCTCGGAGTTTAGTAACTCTCCAAGCTCCAAGACTCCGAATCTCGTGGCCAGACTCATGGGCCTCGATATCCTTCCTCCAGCTGATACCTGCTCCACCTCATCCTCATCCTCGACTTGCGTCCCTGCATCGAAATCATCCCACCCTCACATGACCAGTCGAATCAGGTCGAACAGTGTCGGATCCAGGAATTTTATCGACACGGAAATCATTGGGACTCGCTCGTTACCGGAGACTCCTCGAATATCGTCGGCCCGAAGGTCGGACGTGGAGTACCATCACCGGCTCTCGCTCCAAATAAACAAGGAAAATGCCGGCGTAACTGATGATTTGTCGACGAGGGTAGTTAGGAGGAGAGATCAGATTCTGAGACAAGAAGATCATGACCATCAGAGCATAAGTCCCGGTGGAAGGTACGCAAGGCAGATTGTGAAGCAAGTTAAAGAAAAGGTGAGTAGGAGAGCAGCTGGTGTTGACATAACCAACACCGTTAGAAACAGAGAGATCAAAGGACGAAGAGACGACGACGACAACGACGACGGTGATCATGATCATGTGGTTCTACTTAAAGTAAAGAAACCATCGAAGGGTTGCGATAGAGTTGAGAATGAATTCTCTATCTCTCCGAGGCTTCGGTCCCACTCTCCAAAACTGTCATCACAAATGCCGTTATCTGCGTCCGTCAATGCCAATGCCCAACCGGTTAGAGTACCGGTAAAGCAAAAGTCTCAAGCAGTGGCCGTATCACCGATACCATTACAGGATTCGGACCAGAAACACAAGAAGATTATTTCTGCAAGTCATGGTCAGAGTCTGTTAAAAAAGCAGGCAACGAATTCCAATGTGCATCGAAATTACAAGCAAGAAGAGCCGTTCGTTCGGTCGTCAACGTATCGAGCGAATCTTCTGGAGAAGAAAAGCAAGAAAACTCCCTTGTCAAGTGAGCTTCTCCTCAATGCCAATGTCGTCCCAACACTTTTTCCAGTCAAGAAAGACTACCCTTCTTCCTCTTGTGCAGTAAAACTTCCTCAAAAAACGGTATTCAATCTCTCTTTCTCTCATCAAAAATTTTTGGTTACCGGGTGGATACAACGTGACCAAGCCTACGTGGTACTGGACATTGCATCTTGGCCATCCAAAAGTATATTGGATGACCCAGGTCGAAACCCTTTCTCTCCTTCTGTCTCTTTTCTCTCAAAATCTAGACTATATAAAATCTAAATGAACGGCCGGATGCGCGCGCGGGTACCACGTGGTATTCACTAAAAACTCGTTCCGCTCTCATCCTTTTTTGAAAGTACTGCTCAATCATTTTTTCTTCTGTTTGTTTGTTTGTGTTTTTTAAAACAGGCACATGGATCTGATGCTGTTTCTTCATCGAAAAGGGGCCCACTGTTATCTAGTAACACGAGCCAGGTGACGTACTGCAAGCAAGAAGCCAACAAACAAACGCCGACCGTCCAAGACCTCATAACCCGTTTCAACAACTCCAACGGCGGCGCCGGTGGAGCCGCATTTCACTACATCGCAAGAATTCTAAAACGTACCGGAATTGACAAAAATACCCCCTTGTCGTTCGCCCATTGGTACTCTCCCTCCCACCCCCTAAATCCTTGTATTTTCGATCACCTCGAAATATCCTTTCCCATTCCCACATCAACCATTGCCGTCACCACCACCACCACCACTATATCGATAGACTCATTATTGAATCATCGGTGCAACCGGAAGCTTGTGTTCCAATTAGTCGACGAAATCCTAGTCGAAATTTCGAAGCCTTTTTACTTGAATTTTAAGCCGTGGGGATCATCTTCGGTTCCATCCAATCGTTCAATTCTTGGTTCAGAATTAATCGAGAAAATTTGCACGAAAATCGAAAGCTTTCCGTCGGCGGATTGCCAGGTGCTCGAAGACATCGACGCGCTAATCGAGAATGATTTGGGTGGATCAGAGCTAAAAGGGTCGACGGCGTTGGAAGAAGAAAGTGAGGCCATAGTAGAAGAAATTGAGGAGGAGATAGTGGAGTCGCTGGTGCATGAGATGGCCGTGGGAGTGCTACTGTTTGGGATGCGGGCAAGATAGGGAACAAGGGCTGACGTGGGTCACGTGATGGGATACTGTTCGTCGGGTGTGGGGCCACTTTTACCTAGTTTTTGGATAGGCTACTTTGTAATTAGAGGGTTATTACACGTTGGATTTGTAAAGTCATTCCCTTTAGTTTTTATTAATGATTAAAGAAGTGTTTGGGCGCTGACATATTGTGCTCTTTATCATTGGATATCCAACGTTGAACAGTGTTTGGGCACTGACACGAATAATCGGAGCCGCTCAATATTCTTAAAACACTTTTTTTAGGGTCTCTGAAAAAAATCAATTGATTTTAACATCGGTAAATTTCCTGTCAGTAAATTGGGCGCATAATCGATCGAGGCCTTACCGATGTTAAAATTAGTTTTTTTTTAAATTTTTACAAAGGCCCTTAAAAAAGCGTTTTAAGAATATTGAGCAGCTCCGATTATCCGAAATGGATTCCACAAAGGCGGTGTACAATTGGTATACACCAAAATGGTGTACTCATAGGTTTTTTCATTTTTAAAAGATTACGGATATGTTTCTATTATGGTATTTTAAGTATTTTAAGAATACTTAAAATACTGTAGTGGAAACTCATTCTACATCTACATATAATGACCCTAACATTAAGTGGCGGGTTAGTGCCACAAACTTTGTGGATGATCTTGTGCTAAGTGCCAACTTATCATATCTGGTTAATTTTGTTCAATGTATTTGATTCATTATTGACGAAAAAGCTACCGCACTCCTTCCGTTTTTAATTATTGGTTCATTGTTTTTACTTTTATTGCAAAAAAAGTTGTCCGTTTAAAAATTTAAGGTGCAGAAATTGATAACTTACCCTTTCTAGCCTTTCATTTTTGAACTAATAAAAGTAAAAACTAAAATTCTTACAATGTAATGAAATATTTTTTTCTTTTGTTAACGGCAAATTAGGCGAAATTTACAATCACGTGTCTGTCACTGTCCACACGATTGATCGGGATATGAAATTAGTCGAAGTGCACGTAAACTGGTTTTTTGGTTCTTTTGGTTTTGTCCTTATTCAATTATTTTTTTTTGCATTTGTCAGTTTTCGGTCGATTTTTTTGTGGTTTTTTGGTTTGTCTCGACGAGAGGAATCTAAAAAGTATAAAATTATTAGCCAAACTTAAAGTTTTGTGAATAAAGATGAAAAATAATCCAAAAAATCGGTTTTTTGGATGTCACCTTCGTCTTTATTCACAAACTTTAAGTTTGGCTAATAATTTTATACTTTTTAGATTCCTCTCATCTAGACAAGCCAAGAAACCACAAAAAATCGACCGAAAACTAACAAATGCAAATTTTTTTGAATAAGGATAAAACCAAAAATATCAAAAAACCAATTTTTTCAATTACCCAAACCAGGCCTTAATAGTATATGTATATCTACAAAATGTTAACAGATGCATGCAGCATGAGTTTTCAAAAACATCGTAGGAGCTAAGTTGCAACAGAGCATAACGTACATTTTAATCAACATGCAAATGGTCCCACGCCTATCTAAAATGTGGAGGCCGTAGGCCGGCAGTATGATTTGGGCATGCATGTATTTATAACTTACAATGGAAGCATGATTTCAAAAAATTCTATAAAAGCTGACGTTGGAAGAGACACATAGGAATCAAACAAGAGTAGAGTATTCAATCGAAAAGATTAAGAGCAACAGCAGCAGTGTAAGGTAAAAATATGTAAAATAGAGAGACAAAAAATTATTATTTTATTTTACCCAGAAATTTCCTCCAACAGCTTAGCTTTACTTCTCTAAAAATTATTTTTTTTATTCCTACAAAGACTACTTTATCATATATTCGTACAGGAGAGAGAGAAAAGAGGTGAACATGAGTGGCATTGGGTACGGGAGAGAGAGAGAAAATACTATTTTTTAATTGAATACCTCCGCTACAGTGCCAAGCTATATATACCCAAGCACTGTAGCAATATAGCTGGGCTACAATGTTTTTGCTTAGCTGCTGGAGTTGGTTTTTTGTATTCCATCCCTCTATTTTACACCTTAAACCATGGAATAGCTAGGCTGCTGTTTTTGCTCTTATGGAGAGCTGAGCACAAATTTGGCCTGGTTTGGGTAAATTGAAAAAACTGGTTTTTTGGTTTTTTTTTTGGTTTTGTCCTTATTCAATTTTTTTTGTATTTGTTAGTTTTCGGTCGATTTTTTGTGGTTTTTTGGCTTGTCTTGATGAGAGAAATCTAAAAAGTATAAAATTATTAGCCAAACTTAAAGTTTTGTGAATAAAGACAAAAAATAATTCAAAAAACCTGTTTTTTGGATGCCAAACTTAAACTTAAAGTTTTGTGAATAAAGACAAAAAATAATTCAAAAAACCTATTTTTTGGATGCCAAACTTAAACTTAAAGTTTTGTGAATAAAGACAATACTTCTATGGCTGACACAGTGTTTAAATTAAGTTGGTTTTGGCTTGGATTTTTAGACATGAAAATGTGTTACTATATATATATATATATACAGTGAGCTTCCTATCCAAACCACTAAATCCAGACTTACCATTCGGACCTCACTTTCCAGACCAAATTTCGACGATCCGAACCGTTAGATGTGTTTAAAATGTGTTTTTAAGGTTCACCGCGAGGATTTGGCAAAAAAAATAACCCGGAAGGGCTTGATCGGAGTAGTTTTTCATAAAAATGCACATATAGCATTTTTAAGAAAAACTACTCCAATCAAGCCCTTCCTGGTTTTTTTTTTTTTTGCCAAATCCTCGCGTTGGACCTTAAAAACACGTTTTAAACACATCTAACGGTTCGGATCTTCAAAATTTGGTCCGAAAAGTGGAGGTCCGGACGTTAACAAGTTGCGGGAGTTTGGAACGAAAGTTTACTCTGTATTCCATTAGAATAAAATAAAGGAGTTTTTTAATGCGAGATTTAAAAACATATCTCTCTGCCGCACCGGTACTAAGTACTCTATGGTTCGTGTCTTTAGCAGGGCTATTGATAGAGATTAATCGTCTTTTTCCAGATGCGTTGACATTCCCCTTTTTTTCATTTTAGTTATTGTATTGACACGGCAAGGAATGAAGAAGATTAGAGATACATATATATATATACAAGAAGTTTCCTATGATGGCTCCCTCACAAAAAAAAGTGCGGGAAAACAGTTGTGAGTCATTGGATCGCGTGAAGGGCATAGGATCCAACGGCCCACAACTGTTTTCCTGCATTTTTTTTGTGAGGGAGCCCTCATAGGAAACTTCTTATATATATATACAGTGGTCCTTCTGACCTAGTACTGTGACAACTTTTTTTTATAATAGAAGTATTGTCTAAAATTCCTAAATTAACCTCCTTCCTTTCAAACCTCGTACTTTTTGAGTACTTTAATTTTATGTTGAAGCTAAATTGGACAACCACTGTTGAAATATTTTGCGTGATAATACACCAACGGATGGGGGTACTCCACAATATAAACCAATGAACCCTATGTACTTTGTTGAGTGACATCGTTAATGCTAGGATATTACCCATCTCATGTCATTTAAGTATTTGCCGAGTCCAATTTTGTTCAGTCACGTTTTTTGTGTACTTGTAAGAAACCTATACATTCACTCTAGCCTAATCTATAGGAGTACGGAATGGAATCCTATGATGAGATTCGAAGTTCGAACCCATAAACTTGTCTTGGTTAAGGAAAAAAATTTGAGAGGCATGAAGTCCGTAAAATCAATATGCTTTTTAGAGGGAGAGAAACTATTTCAAGGTGAGAGTGAAACTATTTTTCTCTCCTCCAATAGGAATGAAAGTGTTCTTCAACCTCTTCAAGGAGAGTAAAAAATGGTGAACAAAACCTTTATCCTGATTGGTTGAAATGATGTGGGGTCCACAAAAATAGTGTGGATCCCATCACAAATTGATGTCATGGTTACCAAAACGTGTATTGATTTCTTGGACTCCACACCATTTTAACCAATCATGAAGAAGGTTTTATTCACCTTCTTTTGGCGAGGGTGAATAAATTTTTTCCCTCGTCTCATGCATGATAGAAAGAGCCAAGAAGCTAATGACGGCATATAATCGCAAGTCCGTTGATTAAACTTCTCTCAGTGGATTACAGATAGGGAAATGATTTTGACACTTTAAATTTTGATAACCTACTTTAATTTTTGTTTTTTAGTGTTCCTATTAGGTGTATTTTCAACACTAAAAAAATAAATATTGGAATTTGTAGTAGTTATCAAAAAATGGAGTGTCAAAATTAATTACCTACATATATATACACACAAATTAAATACTCTTAAGGGCAAATTTCACTAACCTCCCCTGAGGTTTCTGAAATAACACTAACCTCCCTTGCTTTTCTGAAACAGCAAAAAGTACTCCCCTGCCGTTAGTTTTCAACGGATGGCGTTAACATTTGCGCGAAAACTACCAAAAATACCCTTTTCAACGATTAATAAAATAATTTTAACAAGTGTTTTTATTTTTTTTGTTTGTCGCAAACAAAATGATCAATGAAATAAAATAAAAAAATAGATTCGTTAGAATCAAATTCATATTAAAGACGAATTATGCATCAAAAAATTGCGTTACTTGTCTTGTTTGGACTTTATAAGATTTTACTTTTCGAGGAGTATAATAAAAAAATTCTTTTTGTTTTCTCAATTTCGTATTTATTAAGCAAATAAATGCAAAGAGAGTTTATGCTCAAGGATTTTTTTTTATTTCTCATTTAAACTCCACCACAACTATCCCATTCACTAGGGTGCGATTTGACGTAATAATCTTTTTGCAATTATTGTCTGTCTTTGTTAAAAAGTTCTCTTGTTTGTTTTGTATAATTTTTTTTGTTTTTCAAACATTTCTCAATTTTAGTTCATGTTTTTTTAATTATATGTATACGTGCTTATTTCGCTATATATGTATAGCAACATTTTATTTTACATGGTGAGTTCAAGTTTCCAATACATTGTCGCTCACGACATCAATTAAATCGAAACAATTCAAATAAAGAGTGAATATGTAAAAAAAATACTTTAGATATTGGAAGAAAAAAAATGCATGTATATAGGCAAGGAATGGAGAGAATAATATGTATGTTTATTATATTACAAAAAATGGTGGCATAATATAATATGTATGTGTATTATATTACAAAAAATAGTGGCATAATTTGTAGTAAAAAAAGTGCGGATTTTAGTAAGAGGTTGGAACAATTGAGTTTGGTTGTAGGAGTATTAGATGAGGGTAATTTTGGCATTAAGTGTATTAATTTAGTGTATTAATAAGGGTATTTTGGTCCTTTTCGCGCAAAGGTTAACACCATCCATTGAAAACTAACGGCAGGGGGCTACTTTTTGATGTTTCAGAAAAGCATGGGAGGTCAGTGTCATTTCAGAAACCTCAGGGGAGGTATCTGTTTGTGTCAGAAACCTTAGGGGAGGTTAGTGAAATTTGCCCAAGAAACAAAAGATTCAAGTTTTTTTTTATTCTTTTCTAAGGAGTATATCCCGATGAATTTCCTGTCCCATGCACAAATTTTAAGGGCATAACTGAAAAGATTCCAACAGTTTCTAAATTTATCGACGTTTTTAAAACAATTATTCATCTTGGCGAAATTTGCAAGATTTTGGTCAAATACATGGGAACACATCAGAAACTATCAGTTCAACAAGGGAAAAAAATATTTAGTTTGGGCCGGTGGAGCAACAATTGTTAACTGGTGGGTCAAATTCATCAGTAATGTTTAAAAAAATTAACAAATGTTGAAATTTTAGAGGGTTTATTGGAGATTTTTTTTTTAAATATTTTCTTGTACCAAATTAATAGTTATGCCTATAATGGTGAAATGTTGTAAGTGTGGCCAAAGTTTTGAGACGGAGGGAGACTTTTTTGTATTGTTATTAAAGGAGGAAAGAGAAGGGTACGGGTTTCTGTAGTGAGGAGTCCATCCGGCTGTCTATCTCAGTAATAAATGTTCAGATTTTAATTTAAACAATGAACAACTCAGATCATTTGAAATTTGGATTAAATTCAAACCGTTGGTACCGAGATGGACGGCCGAATGGAGCTCACTACAACCCTACAGGACCCCTTCGGAAAGAGAGAGGTTATGGTTGTGTCACGTGATGGGTTGCATGATCCATGGGATGCAAACGGCGTCAGAATTAATGACCACGCTGACCGAGCGACACTGTACCTATACCCCACAATTAAATATAGTAATTCCCCAATTCAATTGCATAATTTTTCCCCAGTTTAAGATTCTATGGAAACTCCAAGCGGGAAAATTCAAAATATCAGCAACATAAATGCAAATGAAATGCAGATGCAGATGAAATGCAGTCAAGTACCAACATGGGTGAATCTCAGTTATGTGGGGTTGCAATTATGGTGGGATCTGTTTGGTTTGCCCTTTGACTATCCGACCATGTTTGCTGTCTGCTGAAAGGCTTAGGCCTCCTTGGCTAAATCCAAAAATTGGTTTTTTAGTTTTTTTTGTTTTGTCCTTGTTTAAAAAAAAAAATTGCATTTGTTAGTTTTCGATCGATTTTTTGTGGTTTTTTGGTTTGTCTCGACGAGAGGAATCTAAAATTATAAAATTATTAGCCAAACTTAAAGTTTTGTGAATAAAGACGAAAGACTACAAAAAATCGACCGAAAACTGACAAATGCAATTTTTTTTTTGAATAAGGACAACAAAAAAAACTAAAAAACCAGTTCTTTGGATTTAGCCAAAGGAGGCCTTACTGTATTAATAAATACAGCAACTTTGTTTTAAATTATTTTTCCTTTTTTGTGATCAAACATCATCTTTGTTTCCATCAGGCGTTCCTAAAATTGGTGAAGAAATTCTGGAGATGTGTGACAACCCATATTTTTAGGGCTTGACAAGGATGGGAAATTGACACACCCAGAGGTTGCCCCGCGGTTAGGGCGAGTGTCTGACTTTGAGAGTAATCTCCTTGGTCAAGTGTTTGATTTCCCACAACGTGCGTAGTTGTGCTAAGTGAGGACCTGTGATTGGTGTTAATTGCCCCAACTTCCTCCGAGATTTGAGTTGTGTAGTGAATCCAATTAGTGACCCAGTGTACAACTGTTCCTCGGTTATTAAAAAAAAGATGGGAAATTGATGAATACAATGCATGGTAAATGGAGAAAATTAACATCAAAATGGAGGAATCATATCCATTATGAAAATTGGAGTTAGTGTTTTCTGAGATAACATTAAAATGGAGGACTTGTACACTATGAGAGTTGGAGTTATTGATTTCTAGTTAACTGTTGGTTAATTTCACTGACACCCCTAAGGTTAACTTATGAGAAATAACAATGAATTCCATGTGATTTTTATGTGCGTTTCATCAATATTCAAAATCGATAATTGGTCTATTCAAAGACGTGATGAAATGAGCAAAATGTGTCTTATATCTTAAACTTCGTTCCTTCTGATAATAAAAAGTAATTAAAAAACTATCAACTCTGTTATTTTGAATCAAAATGACTTTTGTTTACCCATTGAGAGCGTTGTTTTGATATTAAAAAAAACCTATTTACAACTCAAAAGAACCATGCATTTTTTTGTCAGAGATGATAAGTTTATTACTTTCGTTCAAAAGATTGGCAATTCAAAACTTTTTGTATCATTTAATCTACTCCATTATAAAGTGTGAATTTGTCAATATATAAATAAGACACTTTTGGCTAATTTTATCATATGTACAGTCGAACAATTCGTTGGGTGTCGGAGAGATGGAAATTAAAAAAAGCAAGAGGTTTATAGTCATTTTTCATACGTGGGGTATCGGTCATTAAAACAAACCTCAAAATGTCATTTAAGCAAAACCTCAGAGGGTTTCAGTGACATTTACCCATTTAAAGTAAATTCTGCAAGAAACAGGGTTTATACGAAACAACTCACTCCGTCCTTTTTTATAAGTGTGTTACTTCGTAAATCCAACTCATTAAAGAAACATCATCATTATACCTTTTACATCAATTTTTTCACTTTCAACATCAACTTTTACCTTCACTTTCTACATCACTTTTACCTCTACTTTCCAAAATTGTGCTCCACCTTTACCTCTTAACTTTTTACCTACTCACTTTTCAAAAATGCAAAATGATAATTCTACAAACTTTTACCCGTTAACTTTTCAAAACACACACTTATTCACCTCTCTAGTTCGTCAAAGGCATAAGTCACAAGTTGATGTTACTTCAAATGAATGAATTTATTTTTATTTTTTTTTTAAACTAGTTGACAACCATGACAGTGTAGGTAATAAAAGGCTCGCAAGAAACCAAAAATAACAATTAAGTTGTACGTCATGCAAAAATATTAAAATTGTAACGAAGTTTGGTCTAAAAAGCCAACTTAACTTATTTTTTTCTTTATTTGATTCCATTGCCCTATTCATTTACTAATTACTGGTGTTATACTCTTCTTTAGTTGGCTGATGCTAGGAGTTTTGGTGATTTTAATAGAATCAATTTTAATATTAATTTTGGTTTAATTTATCTTTGCAATTTTAAATATTTTAAATAGTTTATGAAGATGATATTGCAATCTCAAGTAAACCATGGTTCAGAAACCGAAACTGAACCATTTAGTAATGGTTTGGATTGGTTTGATTCAATGAATTAAATTGTTTGGTTTGGTTCTTCAAATTCATAATCCGTCAGTTTGTTAGTTTTGCATCAATTTTTTGAGTATTATTGGTTCGTCTCGGCGAGAGAAATCCAAAAAGGTAAAAGATTATGACTAGAACTCTCAATTTTTTGAATAAGATCGAAAAAAGTGTAAAAAACTGTATTTTTTAACTTATTTTTGTCTTTATTCAAAAAAAATTATGATTCGATCATAATTTTTTACTTTTTGTATTCCTCTCGCCGAGACGAACCAATAATACACAAAAAGTTGATGCAAAACTAAAAAACACGAAAAATAAATAAAATAAAGACGAAAAAATAAGTCAGCTAACTTTTTAGGCCAAAACGCACCGGAGTTTCACAGCTAGACGCCTAGATTGGTGATCAGTGCTTTATATACCGAATATCGTAGTGAGCTTTCAATCTCTGCCAACGCTGATACTTAGGTAACCACATTTTGGATACCAAGTGATGTGTCATTAATGTACTAGTAGAATGTTCCCCATCTCATGTAATTGAGCACATTCTACCAATACAATTGCGACACATCACATGTACGCAAATGTGATCACCATAGCATTGCTCCTCGATACACAAACACAAAACCACAACAAGATTGTTCGGTTTTGGTTTTACAAAATCATTTCTCGCTTTGGTTGAGAAATGATACGTTTACAACAAGGAGCTCCAACCCAACTCCAACATGCTGACGTAAGCAGCAAGTGAGCCCTACCAACTCAACAGGAAAAAAAAAAAAAAAAACCCACATCGTCTTCTCAGTTCTCACCCCACCCCATTCAAGAGATACAGAGAGATGGCGAAGGGCGGTGCCCACCACGGCAACCGGTGACGCTGTTTATCTCTCCTCCTCTCCGCCGCCAGCGACCCACCAGCAAAGAAGATGAAGAGAAAAAAGATAGCCAGAAGCAAAAAATAGATCTCAACCGCAAAACCCTTAACCAATTTCATGGATAATTTCTCAATTTATTCAACAAACAAAGGGCAATCCGTAAAATTACTTGAATCCCAAAAAAATGGACCCCTAAAACTTACAGATCCTGGTAAAAATTCATCTAGACCGTTATCATCTTCAACATCCTGGTTTTTCCCTCATGATCGGAATCCCATCTAAGGTTAATTCAATCCAAACGGTAGGAGACATGATTTGGTAACAGCCCGCCCAAGAACTTGTTTAATTCCACTGATCCAATCCCTCACGCCCTCACCTGTTCATTGATGGAAAGTAGGAGTATTTTTAGAGAGATGGGGGAAATGGGTTTTAAATTTTTTCGTCAAAATTTACAGACGATCAGTGGGTCGCCGGCGGCGGAGAGGAGGCGAGATGAACAACGTCACTAGTGGTGATGGGTGCTCATCGGTCGTGGTGGGCGCCGCCCTTCGCCATCTCTTTGTATCTCTCAAATGGGGTGGGGTGGGGAGGGAAAGACGATCTGGGTTTTTTTCTTTTTTTTTCCAGTTGAGTTGGTGGGGCCCATTTGCTGCCACGTCAGCATGTTAGAGCTCCTTGTTGTAAACGTATCATTTCTCGTTGCTAGTGGGGTCCCCACATGGCAGACTACTTGTTCTCTGCCATTTCAATTTTTAGATACACAACTCTAGTGTATACCTTGTACGAGATGGGTCCATGTAGTCCATTTCAAAGACTCATACAAATGATCCAAGCCGTCCATTAGTTCTGAAATTATTCTAAAATCACTTTGTTCACCTCACATTTCCAAAAAGATTCTTTCCCCATCTCTCTAATTATTAATCATATTTCTCTCTACTCATACCTCTCTATCCAATTATTATTCTCATTCCTCTCTCTAATTATTATACCTCTATCTAATTATTACTTTTTCCAAATACTATCTCAAAACTCTCAACCAAACACAGCGATTTTCCATTCCTCTTATACCTCTATCTAATTATGCTATTGTCCTTTTTTCCATTTCTCTTACACCATAATAAATGTAAGGCATTCACATACAAGTTTCATCTTCTTCCTCCTGTCAGCATCATAAATTTTCTTCTTTTCCTTCCGATTAAAATCGTGCTCCTTACGCCTAGCCGCTCGATCTCTTTTCTTGTTTGCTTCCTCGTTGTATTCCGTCACGAACTTCTGATAAGCTTCGGCAGCGATAACATCGGCTTCCTCAGCCAAGATTCCAGAGTCACCCCTGAACTTAGCAGATAAGATCTCCCCCAAGGTCTTAGCCAGACCCACAGCTCTTTCCCTACCCCCAGGGATCTTTACCGGTTCTTCCAATGCGATTTGGACGGCGATAGACCTTGACATCTGTTCCTCGACGTTGATCTTCTCCTCACTGACATTCTCTTCCGACGGTCCCAATACAGCTTTACCTTTTCCTTTTTCATTGGGATCCATCGTTGCCGCAAGATGAGAGGGTTTAGGTTTTCTAGGGTTTCGGTGTTTGGACGACTTGGACAAAAGGTTATCTAGGGTTTCGGTGTTTGGACGACTTGGACAAAAGGTTATCTAGGGTTTCGGTGTTTGGACGACAACACTGCTATATAGCCGGACACAACATCCCAATGGCTTTCAATGCCCGGCTATATAGCAGTGTTGTCGTCCAAACACCGAAACCCTAGAAAACCTTTTGTCCAAGTCGTCCAAACACCGAAACCCTAGAAAACCTAAACCCTCTCATCTTGCGGCAACGATGGATCCCAATGAAAAAGGAAAGGGCAAAGCTGTATTGGGACCGTCGGAAGAGAATGTCAATGAGGAGAAGATCAACGTCGAGGAACAGATGTCAAGGTCTATCGCCGTCCAAATCACATTGGAAGAACCGGTAAAGATCCCTGGGGGTAGGGAAAGAGCTGTGGGTCTGGCTAAGACCTTGGGGGAGATCTTATCTGCTAAGTTCAGGGGTGACTCTGGAATCTCGACTGAGGAAGCCGATGTTATCGCTGCCGAAGCTTATCAGAAGTTCGTGACGGAATACAACGAGGAAGCAAACAAGAATAGAGATCGAGCAGCTAGGCGTAAGGAGTACGATTTTAATCGGAAGGAAAAGAAGAAAATTTATGATGCTGACAGGAGGAAGAAGATGAAACTTGTATGTGAATGCCTTACATTTATTATGGTGTAAGAGAAATGGAAAAAAGGACAATAGCATAAGAGACCATAATTATACCTCTATCTAATTATTACTTTTTGTCAAGACCATAAGAGAAATGGAAAAAAGGACAATAGCAAGTCCGGTCTCATAGAAATGTCTCAACAGTCGTGATCATAAAATAAAAAAAACCAAAAAAAAAAAGGCGGACCCGCACCACAACTATCTTCCCCTGTTGTCAATTCACGGTTTTCTTGCCACTCAACCCCACTATAGGTAACGATCAAGATTGTACCGATGTGGTACAAACGGCTCATGGGGCCTACTTACGGGTCTCGCACAAATGATCCAAACCGTTTAAAAATTTAAAAATATTTTTTCGGGTGCTCCGTAAGAAATCAACTCAAAAAATACCTGCAACTAGTTGATTCGATGTGCTCATTTTTCATTCAGATTACAGGGGCATGTGATCCAACCATTCTATATGCACAGATGGGGTGCACCGATGGTGCACGGACCGGCACTGGGCCGGTCCGAGCCGTTCATTCATCCCAAAATTTTGAACGAAATAGAGTGATTTTGGATCGAGCACTTAGGAACGTCCGATTGAGTTGATTTCCGCGCAGATCCCCAAAATTTTGAATGAAATAGAGTGATTTTGATTTTGGGATGAATGAACGGCTCGGATCGACCGTTTGGGACCCACAATGGGGTCTCCGGTGCCGGTCTGTACATGGTCTGTACCAGGGGGTCAGTACCCCTGGATTTACTGCATGTGATCTAGGTCAGCACTTCACGGTTTTCTAGCCATAATTCAATTATTGGTGATGAACAATGTTTTCAGTCCTATCAAAATGGTAAACAAAGCCTGGGTCAGTACTTCACAGAGGTAGAAGACAAACTTGCCATCACGTAAATGCATGGGCCATCACACCTAATTTCCCTTTCAAAATTCCATTGAATTCGTGCCATTACAGAATGTACGGAGTGACTGGCACTGGATGAATAGAAGCTGAATGCCATGCACAAATACGAATATTCCAAGAAAACAAAAAACTCAGAAACGTCTATCAGCATTCAAATTTTGAATACCCAGTTCTAAATTCCAGTGATAACAAAGGTGCAACAATCATAACTGAGATGACTGAAGAAAACGGGTACTGACATGATGTATAGAGACATGAGTGAAACAAACAAACAAACATAATGCAGGAATGGAAGATGTGATACTGACTAATAATGCGACATATAACAAGCATTTTAATCTAAATTGGTAATGATTCGGGAGGCCTAGTGATGTATGGCTTCCACATCGTTCTTTATAATGATTCTCTGTTTATGTTAACCAAACTCAGTGAAAACATTGAAGGTTGGGTGAAAGGGAAAACGTTACACTTGAAATGTAATAATTTTTTTTTTTGGTACTTCGGAAATATATTAAAACGTAATAATGGCCTAGAAGAAGTTATGATTTGTGTTTTCTTGTCATCAAAATGAACACACTGTTTGTTGGTCAAAAGAACCAAAGAAAAAAAGAATATGGAGACAAGATGTCATCATATAGCTAGTCAAGTAGTAAAGTGGCATGATTGCAAATTCACCTGAAGCTTGTATGAGAGATACCCATGGATAGCAAGGATGAACCTCCACCCAGAAAATATCATTGCTGGGGCCTTTGGAATCAAATTTCTAAATCAATGTAACTACATTTATGTGCAGCATAGTAGTCATTTGTAGTTGCGAATTCATTGATTTTCTTTTCACAGAGATTTTCTTTTTTCTTATGGCGCGTGAGCTTTTATGATTTGTTTCATCTATCAAGGCACTTCTCCATAAAGCGCATGACGAAAATTGAACTCTCTATTGATTAAAAATATTGATGGCATTCAGAGAATCGGAGTTTTAAAGTTGTTGATAAGAAAGGATGGTCCCACACGCGAAATTACAAAATGACAAGGCAAGACAGTTTATTGCAACACTAGGTATCGACATTCTATGAATAATGAGATGAATGCAAAAGAAGGTGATACATCAAATAACACATTAATGGAAGAAAAATTGGACTGACATTGTACCTAGTTGACGAGCGTCTGATAAATCTTTCATCCATGAGCTTAGCATGGAGAATAAATTCTGAAATGGTGTTCTCAAGTTCTATCATCCACATCAAAACCAGCTCCATTCCAGCCCGTTGTTGGAGGTCCTCTACCCTTAGGAACAATTCCTATCCCCTTTCCTCTTCCCTGCATCATAATTTTCTTCTTCCCTCTTCCTTCCCCCTCAGCAGAAGGCTGTTGATTGTGGCCATTTGCACCTGGAGCATTTCCGTGATTGGCTATGTTTTCTGTTCCATCCTGTGCCAATGTGGGAGGTACCTTAGTTGCAGGATCCTTCTAAAATGGGTGCGCTTCCTAGACGGGAGCTCGAATCCCCGCTCCCAAGACGGAAGCTCAACGGGAGCTCGCTCCCGTCTAGACGGGAACCCGCTCCTAAACAAGATGGGAGCTTCCACAATACTCTTAAGGACGAAATTCTCACTTCTTTTTCCAAATATATGCAAGGAAAAAGAAAAAGACAAAAGAAGTAGGAAAGATTTAGGACTCTCTCTTTCTCGTTTCATATTTTACTACTTATCTACATGTTTAGTCCATATATTTTACTACTTATCTGTTGAGATGTCATTTCTCACTCATGCATGCTTATATAGGTAAAATGCTTACATACGTGCTCCCTTTGCAACTATAAAATATATGTCCAATACATATAAATATATATAAGTTTATTCAAATATATATTAATTTATTAAATACTCCCTCGCCGCTCCCAACCTAGGGAGCTTCTGCATACCCCCGCTCCTGCACCCACTCCCGCTCCCGCCCTCGTTCCCGCTCCCGCTTCGTGCAACTAAGGGAGGTACAGACGAAGCATCTGAAGCCAGGCTATTCTGTGTAGGTCCCATTGGTTTCCCCTCCTAAAAACGGCAAATTTTAGCACTTCTGAATTCACAAATATGCAAGACTCGACATCACAGAAAATGTTAGTATATGCATGACATGGTGGTAACGCTGTAGACACTTTCCGTGAGATGAAGCAAGTACTTCAGTTTCGCTATATTGTGACAATCTTCCAGCATAATAACTAGGAATCGCCATTACAATCGAATCAAGGAAAAAACTTGAGATAGATAGGTTACGAGGAGATTTCTGCCACTGTCATAGATGAAAAGCTGGAATTCCAGAAGTAATAGGCCACAAAGTTAAGCCTTATACTGAACCCGGAGATGAAGAAAAGAAACACTTGGACCCGAAATATGACTCCTCCAAAAGTACTCCCAACCAAGGATCAATGTTTTTGTTGTTTACTAAATCTATATTACATTACACAACAATTTTGAGAAATGTCTCTCTCACAACTGTCCTTTGTGGCAGATTGGAGGGCTGAGATTCAGTGTCTCTTCCAATCAAGCAAATGAGTCTTAAGTTTTTGACCTAATTAAAAAGATTTTGACCTAATTAAGTTTTCAATACCAAATATCAGTCATGGATTGCTATTTGCTAATTCCCTATGTGTCAGCCTTCAAAACAGGTCTCAATATTCTAATCTCAAAACAGGTGTAATTTTAAATCTTCTCTTGACATCCTTCTTCTCTACGAGGCAGTCTCAACCCATCCGTGGGGAGGTCGGAGGTCACTGTGATTTTTTTTATTTCACGCTCTCTTTATTGGATTTGTAGTTGATTTTTCGTTGCGATTTCTTTTTCCCAGGTTAGGTTAATAGGGCTTTACAATTTTTAAGGAAATCTCTACTCCCCACACACTCTTCCGTATTGCATAGCCTAAAGATAAAATACTTTAACCTTAGTTGAAGAAAATGAATTCCTGAAATACCGAACTTCGAGAAGCTGATTATAGGACTTCGAGATAGTAAGCGTTTCTCTTTCTTTTCTTTTTCTTTGTTTTCTGATAATCACTACTAAGCCAACTTCTTGTGTTAATTTCGATTTGATTATTTGTATTAGGGATGATTAACCAGTTGGGAAAGACTTAGAAAGGGATTAGTCAGTTCTATAATTATTCTTTTTATTTGTTTCATAATTAAAAAGAATAAGAGTTTATCAAACACAATTTGTGAATTAGATAGCTGAAGTTTCACCATTGTGAATTGCTCTATTTTTTTAATTTTAAAAATCAGTTCTTAAACTTGATTTGATAAGCCCTATGTGAAAAACTAAAAGTTAGACGAGGCGGGTTCATTGGCGAGGGGTCAATAGGATCAAATGGCAGTTCATCACGACTGATTTCGAATTAGTTATGTTGAGCCGTGCCTTTAGGCGCGGGCATTCGCTAGTTAATTATATGTGTGCAAGGAAACTGTTGAAAAGGAAAGAATATTGTAGCACATGTTGTAAATCAATTAGGCAATTAGACAATTAGGAAGATTGTAATTAGTCTAATTAGGTAGATAGCAATTTCCTTATTATTTCCTTTCCTAAATTATCTTGTACACAGTCTATATATTGTGCCTCCTAGTGAGAAGAATACACATCAACTATAATCTTTCAACATGGTATCAGAGCGGGTTCCAGGAACCTGACTTTTCTTTCTCGTTACCTCTATCTTTTTTCGTCAAATTCTCTCTCTCTCTCAAATCGACCACAACCAAAACCTCTCTAACCCCAATACACAACCCTCGATCCAAACAAACAAACAAACAAACAAACAAACAAAAAAAAAAATCCAGCCGTGAACAGTGCTCGCGTACACTGTAGCAGTCGTGAACAGTGCTCGCGCGCACTGTAGCAATCGTGAACAGTAACCCTAATCTCTTTCTGGCCCTCGATCAATCTTTCTGGAACTCGGTTTGTCTGTTAAGAGTGTTCTTCAGGCTCTACATCAACCGGGTACCCTCTCTTTGCACTTGTCAATCCTCTGGGTACCAACTCCTCTCCTTTTGGCTTGTGTCTTTATCTCTTGAATCTATTATGGGTGATAAACCTAAGCAAACAGACACTGCTGAAACCTCTGAAACTAAGGATATTGTTAGGGATTATCGCCGGTCTCTAACCACAATCAACTCCGCCCTAGCTGCCCCCACAAACTCTCCTGCTTTATCTTCTGGACATTTTGGGAATCGCAATCCCTCCCACAATCGTGGTAGTTCTTCTAAGCGAGGTGGTCGTCATGGAGGACGTGGTGGTCGTGGCACCAAGAAGTGTACTCATTGTGGTGCGACCAACCACGATATTGAATTCTGTTGGAAGCTGCATGGCAAGCCAGCTTGGGCTAATCAGGCTACACTTGAGGGGGAGCCATCTGCTCTTGCTCCTACTCAGATTACTATGTCCAAGACTGAGTATGATTCTATGATTCAAAGGGCCAATGCATCTTCTTCTTCTTCCACTGCAATTCATGCCACCTCAGGTAATACGTGTCTTCATTCCTCTTCTCGTAGCACTCCTTGGATTCTCGATTTTGGCGCATCTGATCATATGACAGGTGATTTGTCTCTTTTGACTGATGTTGTTACTCCTTCTGTTAAGACTTATGTTACTATTGCCGATGGCACTAAGGTTCTTGTTCAAGGCATTGGTACATATCGTTCATCTGGTCTTGTTTTTCAGCCTGTCTTATATTTGCCACAATTTCCCTTTAATCTTCTTTCGATTCATAAAATGTCTCATACTCACCAGTGTTCTATCCTCTTTTCTCCTTCTCATTGTGAGTTTCAGGATCTCAAGACAAATGGGATGATTGGTGGGGGGTATGAGAAGAATGGTCTGTATTACCTTCAGGAGCAGCAACAACAGCAGTCATCTAGTCCTTCTGCTTTACATTCTACTGTTACACCTTATCAGTGGCACTGTCGTCTTGGGCACCCATCCTCGGCCAACCTTCGCAAGCTGGTTCCTAGTTTACCTAGTTTTTCTCCTTTTAATTGTGACACATGTGAACTTAGTAAACATCGTAGAGTTTCTTTTCCTTTACGAACTGAGTCACCATGTGTAGAACCTTTTGCATTAGTTCATTCTGATATTTGGGGACCTTCGCGCACTACGAGTTTGTGTGGTGCGCGCTATTTTGTCACATTTATTGATGATTTTTCTCGTTTAACATGGGTGTATCTCCTCAAAGATAGGTCTCAATTATTTTCTGTTTTTTCAGTCTTTCATGCTGAGATTGTCAACCAATTTAATGCTAAATTACGTATTTTGCGAACTGACAATGCCCAAGAATATCTTTCTCGTCCATTTAGACAGTTTAATGAAACTCATGGTATTATTCATCAGACTGCGTGTGTCACTACCCCTCAACAAAATGGGGTTGCAGAACGGAAGAATGGGCCAGTTTTAACCGTAACTCGTGCCCTTATGCTTCACATGAACGTTCCAAAACATTTTTTGGGGATATGCTGTTCTTACCGCAAATTATCTAATAAATCGCACCCCTTCTCGGGTTTTGCATGGCAAAATTCCTTATCAGGTCATGTTTCCTGACAAGGATCTTTACATTCTTCCCCCAAAACTTTTTGGTTGTGTGTCATTTGTTCATAATCTCTCTCCAGGTCGTGATAAACTTGATCCGCGTTCTTACAAATGTATTTTTCTGGGTTACTCTCTGACACAGAAAGGATACAAGTGCTATAGTCCCTCATTACGGAAGCACTTTGTAAGTGCTGACGTGACTTTTTTTGAAAATATCCCATATTATTCTCTTGAGGGTACTCAGTTGACACCATTGTTGGCACCACCTTGTCTTCCTGAGATTGCTCAGTTACCGGCTGACCATGGTCTTTCTGAGACTGCTACTCGACCATCAATTACACAGGTATATGTTCGACGTTCTTCTGCTGCCGCTACTCCTGTTGCACCTCCGGATACAGCTTCTGTGCCCACACCATCTCCTCAAGCGTCTTCAGATCCGACACTCGATTTTCCTATTGCTCACCGTAAAGGTATTCGCTCCTGCACTTCCCATCCTATCTCTCAATTTGTGTCCTATGATCATTTGTCTCCCTCTTTTCGCGCTTTTTCTGTGTCTTTGTCCTCTGTTACTGTTCCTAAGTCTTATCAGGAGGCTCTTTCTCATCCTGGATGGCGTTCTGCTATGGAAGAAGAGATGCGCGCTTTGTCACTGAACCATACTTGGGATCTTGTTCCCCAGCCATCTGGAGCACATATTGTTGGTTGTCGTTGGGTGTTTGTCATCAAACACAATTCTGATGGTACTCTTGATCGTCTGAAAGCTCGTTTTGTGGCCAAAGGTTTCACTCAAACCTATGGGCTTGACTACACTGAGACTTTTTCTCCAGTTGCCAAGCTCAATTCTGTTCGCATTATTATCTCTCTTGCAGCCAACCTTGATTGGCCTCTCCATCAGCTTGATGTCAAGAATGCTTTTCTTCATGGAGATCTCTCTGAGACAGTTTATATGGCTCAACCACCCGGTTTTGAGTCCAAGGGGGAGTCTGTGTGTCATCTTCGCAAATCTATTTATGGCCTCAAACAATCTCCCCGGGCTTGGTTCGATAAATTCAGCAGTACCGTCGTGTCTCATGGTATGACACGAAGTCAAGCTGATCACTCCGTCTTCTTTAAAAGGACCACCAGTGGTATTGTGATTCTCGTAGTCTATGTGGATGATATTGTCATTACAGGGAGTGACAATGGTGGGATTCAGGTATTAATTCGTCACCTTTGTTCCAGTTTTCTCACCAAGGATCTAGGCAAGCTTCGGTATTTTCTTGGCATTGAAGTGGCTCGTTCTAAAGCAGGCATCAGTTTATCACAACGGAAATACACTCTCGATCTCTTGAAAGATACAGGTTATCTTGGTTCTAAACCTGTAGCTACTCCTATGGAGACTAATCATAAGCTTATGCCTGACGATGGTGAGTTGGTTGACGATCCTGAGTTGTATTGGAGACTTGTGGGTAAACTTATTTATCTCACTATCACTCGACCCGATATCTCCTATGCAGTCAGTATTGTCAGTCAATT
This sequence comes from Vaccinium vitis-idaea, assembly GCA_963854785.1. Lineage (NCBI taxonomy): Eukaryota > Viridiplantae > Streptophyta > Magnoliopsida > Ericales > Ericaceae > Vaccinium > Vaccinium vitis-idaea. The sequence goes on along the minus strand of OY978220.1, from coordinate 30,105,413 downwards.
TATGACTTGTTCTCGAGTTTCTCATATGGAGGCTGTTGTTCGCATCTTGAAGTATCTTAAAAATGCTCCTGGACGTGGACTTCTCTACAAAGCGTCTGGACATCTTCGTATCGAAGGGTATACGGATTCTGACTGGGCAGGATCTCCTGCTGATCGTCGTTCTACCACTGGTTATTGCACCTTTATAGGTGGCAATCTTGTGACTTGGAAAAGTAAGAAACAGTCTGTTGTAGCACGTTCTAGTGCTAAAGCAGAGTATAGAGCAATGGCTCATACCACTTGTGAGTTGACTTGGTTACGTACACTTCTACATGAGTTTGGGTTTCCAGTACATGATCCAACTCCGTTATATTGTGATAATCAGGCTGCTATCCATATTGCTAATAATCCAGTGTTCCACGAAAGGACCAAACACATTGAAGTTGATTGTCATTTCATTCGGTCGAAAGTGGAGTCAAAAGAGATCAGCACGCCTTTTGTTCCTTCAGGCTCTCAACTTGCTGATATTTTCACGAAGGCTCTTCCCAAGGCTTCCATTGATTCTATTTGTCGCAAGCTAGGAGTATACGATGTATACGCTCCAGCTTGAGGGGGAGTGTTGAAAAGGAAAGAATATTGTAGCACATGTTGTAAATCAATTAGGCAATTAGACAATTAGGAAGATTGTAATTAGTCTAATTAGGTAGATAGCAATTTCCTTATTATTTCCTTTCCTAAATTATCTTGTACACAGTCTATATATTGTGCCTCCTAGTGAGAAGAATACACATCAATTATAATCTTTCAACAGAAACTAAGCCCTGAAGAAAGTTACTTGGGGCCAAAGGATCATATCCAAAAGCAACTATATGATAAGAAATCTATACATAATTAAAAACTAAAAATGATCAAGACCCGGCCAACAAAAATAGAACACTGTAACGAATGTACAATGAAAATGGCATTAACTCTATAAAAGACCATTCAATAGGCAGACTAAACAAAATCAACCCCATCTATTGCTTTTCCTTCTACAGAACTACAACCACCAACCCCATCTATTGCAGTCACACCAGTCTTGCTATTGATCGCATCAGCATACAAAACCACCACAAAATTAAGTTAAGAATTAAAATTACACACTTGAGGAAGAAGCCTAAACAAACGAGAGCAGTTAAGAGGCAGGGTTTGCCCAGGTCACTATTGCTATGGTAAAGACACAAAATATCATCAAAATGCTTGAAGTTTTTCTCACTTTATGTTTGCAGACAAGATTACAGATGTATGTAGCATGTCAATACTATTCTGACGTGGCAGCAAGTTTGCTTTCTCAGTGGCATCTCTAAAGCCCCTCATCCTGGAAAGCAGAAGTAAATTGGCTTATAGGGAAGTTTGAAGGCAAATGCTTCCCTAGGATTGTAAGGAAACTAGCTTGGGCAGCCATGGTCTATTAATTTGCCAGAAAGGAAATAGAGTGTCCCCAAGGTACCCAAAGGCCCCCTGCTTCTGTGATTCAGAAAATTTAAGTTTGACATGAGGATTAAGGCTCCCAATGTCTCTATATTAAGCCTTCTCCCTTAGCTACTGCTCTATGCCAGTCTTGGCAGCTTAGTCCTAGACTCCTAGCATTTTTTCTGTTGTTTCTCATTAAGTTGTAGCTTTCTCGCTTCCTGTAATATGGAGGGATAAAACAACAGCAAGTTTCAAACCCTCGGATTCACACGTCACTTGAAAACATAAAATCAATTGAGTGGGGAAAAAACCTGCCCTCAACAGAACAACAACAAACTTCACTTATAAAACAACTAAATTGCATCGATTACTTTTCTTCCTTATCAACGGTCATCAGTATGTGTAGTTTGTTTGCATAGGATAGGCTGGCTTATAAAGATGACAAAGGTGCTTAATTGTCCATATAACATGAAAAAAAATTAACTAGGGGATAAAAATAAATCAATAGGAAGGGCTGATGCTAATACCACGAGTCTATCTTAAATGTCAGCATCTCCATAGCCACACAAGCATTTCCAAGTTGAATACCGTTTGGGGGATCACAAGGACATACCTTAGGCCAAAAATATCATATCTGAACGCACTAGAAACTTTTGACGATGAGATGACGAAAACAAAGATAATCCGTCTTGTTAACACGGATACAAAAGCAAATGGAAGCACTTACATAAGAGACAGAAATGGATGATCTGCTCGGGTTCAAAGCTTCTAATCGCCTTTTCATCTCCTCCAGTCTAGCAAACTGAGTGTTGCTGCTTTCTTGAACCTATAAAAGACCACTTCTGTAAGAAAGTGACTATAAAGTGATACTTCAAGTTTCAAACTACACAAAAATGTACCAGATTGTTTAAGTCTTTGCATAGCTTCTCTTTAATAGCTTCATCATCCTTTACAGCCTTTGATGCCGCCTCCCATGCCTGAGATTAGCAGCCAAGTAATGATTGGATAAAAGAAGGAAAATTGGTGCGAAAGAAAACATGCAGTCACATAAACTCCCCATGTGGAATGGCAGCCATAATTCTAAATAATAGTTGCAAAAACTAACCAGAAGAAGGAAAATTCATGTAGATCAAGAAGCTTAAAACCATTTTCCGAACTTAAACTGATGCAAAGAAACATCAATCTGTTTTCTTTCCTAAGGTGACTAGTTCATTACGATTCCCAAATCATAAAAGGCAAGTTAACTTGCCTCTGAAATGGTAAAATAGACATATATAAAATTTTAAAAAGGAACTACTATTACTCAATAAGTGCATGAAATCTTCTTTCATAAGTTACTAAAAACTAAACTTTTTTTATAAGAGTTTCTCATTCATACAGCCACCAATCAGCCCAAAATTTATTTGGACCCAATGCACTGCAAATGCTGCTAGCTTCAGCCATAATTGACTGAAAATGATAGCAATGCTAGTTTATTTAAAGGAGGCCTCGTAAAACCACCATATATAAAATGAGAATCTGAGGTATTAATGACGACATAGACCAAAAGCAAGGTAAAATACTCAACTTTCCTTTGCACACTGTCGTAGGTGTGTCTAACTCATACCTCTAGGCCACATTTTTCCCATGGATACATAATACTATCAATAACAAGTTATCGCAACAGTTTTGAGATAAGTTTTAGCCTCCAGGCATAGAACCCTACACATGTTTGCATATGGAATCCACAGAAGAAAAAAGTTTCCAAGCAGCAGCAAATAAAGGACAAAGGAGAAAAATGTTCTGACTTCTGAGTACTCATATAGGAGGATGATAGGAGAATTCAATGGAGTGATTGCAAAGGAGTCAAGGAAATAAGATGATAAAATTAATTAAGAGGGACAAACCTTTCGTGCTTGTTCTTCATTCAGCTTTGCAACACGAATTCTCTCAGTTGACATTTCAATTTTCTTTCTCATATGTTCAAGTGCTTTGATAGATGCCATACAAGAGAACAACGGCAATGGTCACTCAACTCTACATTTTGATGTGTGCGCAAGCGCCCGCGCATGTGTGTGAGACAGAGAGAGATAGAGAGTTCACACATTTCTAGTTAGGGAACTCATCAAGATAAAGTGATCCAACCTGCTTTTTTTGGTCCAGCAGTGAGTTTCATCTCTAATGTAAGATTCTCCAGCTCACGTTCAACATCACGGATTTTGGAATAATTCTCTTCAATGTATCTATGAGAAATATTAGAAGAAAGGCAGTAAATTGTTTAGCATCGAAGCTTCTACATCACAGAATAAAAAAGCAGATAATTTAAGGAAATCGCAGGAACAATGATCCTTCCTCTCTTGGTTTCAAGATACTTAAAATCTTAATTCATCATTTGGTTTCTCACTAATCATTTGTTTTCTTTTCTCTCCTAATTGCCAAAGTGAATAAATTACTATCACATAAGATGTCTTCATTTAGAAATTTACCAGAAAAAATTTGCGAGAATAAGAAATTCTCTCTTTCATCCATGTGAGAGGCTAAAGATTTCTTTGGTATCAAATGTGAGCTTCTTCTCTTCAACATCAAAAAATAGAAATCCAATCAAATCAAATTGTCTGATCTTCTTAATTGGTTAGGCACATCTCCGTTTAATTAATCCTTACCATATCTGTTGGAAACAAGTACACTAGGACAAATGGAAGAGTACATGCAAAACTAGATATAGTTGGGTGCTCAACAAGGTGTCTCGTACCAGCATATCTTGAGAGGCGTTGAGGCTAACCAGCCCCAGCCTCCAAATGAAGACAATCCCAGCTATCACACAGTGACAAAGACATATTGCGTGTTCACTGCAAACATAAATACAAAAGGTTTTTCATGCCCCTTCCAGTGCTTTTCATTGCCTCTGTACTGCCAAGCCAAGCAAAGGGAACCACCTTAATACCTTTGTACTCAGCCTAGTTCACAATAAGAGCTGGCCTTAATGACTCAACCTCTATTAATAGAGGGTCTCCACAATCAGGCAGAGAAGAAAAAGTCATTTTCGATATAGAGAGTGCAGATGCCTCCAAATCCTGCTCAGCGACCATCGTCACATTCTCCACACAAAGATAATCTCATTTATTCGCAAAGACATCTGGCATGCTTTACACCTCCAAACATGATAAGCACATCCTACCACAATTGCAGTAGTTGTGTCATTTGAGGATTTTACTTCACTAGACTAAAAGTAGTGCTTAACGTCTCATTGTCTGGCCAATGAGAAAGGTGCACCTCCATCCCTTTGCCTTCACTTGTGCATGTAACCAGGTGAGGTGGCGGTTGTAACCAACCCCCCTATAAGGGACTCCACGTTCATTAAGTCATATGCCTGCATACACACTAGGTTCTTTCTCTAATACATACACTCTTTGTCTCTAATGCCATTATGCTTTAGTCTAGCTCATCTTCACTGACCTAATGCCATTTTATTGACCACTCTCTTCTTCAGCCTACCCAATCTTCACTGTCCACAACAACTCCTATTGTAAGGCTACTTAATTCGAAAACAATTCTAGTTAATGACTGTATGGATATCACTCTTATCTGTTTGTCTAAATGTTAATCAAGATTCCTTCTCTCGTGCAGACTGTTTCACTCATCAGGTGTTTGTAAATAGGGAAAACAAATTAATGCGATCATAATAAGAGTGACGCGTACTCTTTCGTTGCACACACAAGTTCATGATGCAACCTTATAATGTTTTAGTAAGAGTGGAGAGGTTTATATAACAATATACACATAATTTGCAAACAGAAGCCCAGGGGCGTGGAACCAATAATCCATTCAGAACTAATGTAGAATGTCATGAACGGAAGCCAAATTCAACCCAGAACTACTTGTGTAACAAATAAAGAAAGCAAAAGATTAAGAGATCCAATACAATGGAGAAGCAGAATTGAAACTTACTTCCTCAATTGAAGCTGCTCTTGCGCAATTATCTGAAAAAACAAGGGGAAAATCACAAAGCAATGAGTCCAAACCATATATGTGCACACACCTTTGACATCATTGAACAGGCATATATGTGTGCAGGGTACATACATATCTAGAGAGAGAGAGAGAGAGAGAGAGAGAGAGAGAGAGACCTTTTCGGTGTAGGCGATGACAGGGGCTTCGCTTGGAAGGCCATCGGGTCCGATCTCAGGAAGCAACGAAGAGTGTGTGCTCGTGTTGATCGCCATTGTCTCGACTGCCAAAGAACCAGTTGGTCGCTTCTGATCTCACCGGTGATCAGACGCTGCTCATCAGCTTATGGGGGTTTTAACCATTTCCGGCGGTAAAACTTGGTTTTGTACAGGTCGCTCAAGTTGCTTGGGCTTTGAAAAAACCGGTACGGAAACCCAAAACGAACAACCCCACATGCAATTTTCCAGTCGCATTCTCAGATCCAGCGGCGGAGCCGGGGGTCCAGGTTGGAAGGGCCCAATTACTAAAAGAAATTTATACTGTATGAAATTTCAAGATTAGATCTAGTGATAAGTTCAGCTAAAAAAAAATCTAGTGATTAGTTAAAAAATTAACATACGATTTGACGAACGCAATATCTTATCGCACGGTTTCATTCACCGTTATTTAGTGCTTTTGAAATGGAAATTATTCTTACTTTTTTAAAATTTATTTTTGAAGATTTTATAATTTTTTTAAATATCTATTAAATACAAAATATACTTCAAAAATAAGAAATTAAGGGTCAGGGCCGTCTCCAGCCCCTGTATAGTCCCACCATTGGTCAAATTTACGTTGCTAGAGAAGTCCTGGTTGCCAAAATTATTGTCATACCCATAATTTGGAACCAAAAAAATAGAACTTAGAGCTCCAATGATGAGGCAAAATTGGTTTTAAGTGGCTTGGTTCTTATACTGGCTTTCATACTTGGAACCATGCCTATATCACTGTCACATCACCAATCTAATACTCCCTCTGTCCCTTTTATAGTGTGAACATTTTCATTTTGGGTTGTCCCTTAATAAGTGTATGTTTGAAAAGTAGTTAATGGGTGCAAGTTGTATAATTATCATTTTGTCATTTTGAAAAGTTAGTAGGTAAATAGTTAAGTAAAAGTAGAGGATTATTTTGGAGATTAAAGGTAAAAATTGATGTGGAAAGCGTAAAGTGGAGATAAAATTGATGTGGAGGGAAATGCTACAATACGCACTCATTAAATGTGTGTACCATATGTAACTAGTGTACGGTTCATATTATGCCACCCCATTGACAATCGTAATATTTATTAGTGTTTCGTAACTTTTCAGCAATATGATTCGTAACATTTTCTATGATTCATAACATTTTAGTATATCTCGTAACTTTTATATAAAAAATATATAACTTTTTATAGGGGTGCGTATGATACACACCTAAATCAGGGTGGATTTGTAACATTTCTCCTATGTGTGAAAGGTATAATGATAATGTTTATTTAACAAGTTGGATTTACGAAGCCACGCAGTTAAAAAGGGACAGAGGGAGTAATTAACTTTTCGGTATAACTTTTTAACCTAATTAAAGAGGTAGTAATTATTTTTCCACAACAGGTACTTGTCAAATTTACTATAAATATCATTGTGGATGTAAAATTTACTCCCTACCAAATTTTATTTTTTTTGTCCCACCATCTCTCCAAATGCAAAAATTAGTCTACCAATTAGGCGGAGGCAAGTCTACCAAAACATTAATCTACTAATATTTGGAAAATAACGTGGAGGGAAGTTAGCTAATATTTGGAACTGTTTGGTTCTAAAATAAATAATTACTGAAGACGTAATGCCAAAATTTGACAACAAAACACTTTTTGATGCCAAATCATAGCATTGGCTATTGCCATTTTACATTTAGTGTTGGACTTGCTCTAATGCTTCTAGTTCTACGTTCCCCCATTAAATTGGTTTGTACAATAGGATCACGTTTGGTTGCGTGGACAGGAAAATACCGAGGATTGGATTGAACAGTGCGTCGTTTGTTGTTGACCTCTCGACCACTTAGAACAAGTCCAAATAGATACAACCATTGTGAACCAGATGTTGTGTGGAGGGCTCTTGGTCCACTCTAGCACTTTGGTGAGGTTGCAACGATGGATTTGCCCTCTCAGGCAATAGCTATGGCTCAAACCGGACATTCCACAGCGGATGAAAACTTTTATGGTCACACTCAAGAGAGTTTGCTACGCTGATTGACCCTTTCCACCCTTTAACTTAACCCAAAAAGGAAAACTATACCCATTATCATAATTTGGCACCCAATGCTTTTTGTCAAATTTTGGTATTGCGTGTCTAGTAATTGGTTCTATTTTTAGAACCAAAGATTAAACTCCATTACTACACTTTATAATTCATGGCGAACATCTACATGTCATCACTAATATTTTCGCTGTATCACCAAACCTTAGACTTCACCAGGAAGTCCAAGTCACAATTCCAAGATTGACGATGTGACGAAAGGTTTGGTAATTCAGTGTAGTGGGAACGGGGGATGATGCTACCTTTTCGGGGACAGCATGGATGCTACTGTGTCAATCACGACTGTCTGTGGTCGGCCATGGACGGCTTAGATTTGTTCAGCAAAGAACGATTCAGCTTTGTTTTGATAAGATGTGATCTGAGTCATCCATGGCTGACCACGAATGACTGTGATCGGCCAGCGTTCAAAGGGACAGAACCAACCCCGTGTCCAATGTAGTGACCTTCGTGGCGAATTGTAATACTTGGTGGTGCCGTGTAAAGTTCAGTGATTCTGTGTAGAGACCCTCATGGTGGTGTAATGATTGGTGATGCTGTGTAAAGTTTGATGATACAGTATAAAAATTGGCGATGGAGTGCAGAGGTCGGACATGAACTTTAAAATTCGGTGATGATGTATAAAGTTTAATGATGCAATGTAAAAGATTGGTGAGTGAGTGTAGAGGTTGGGCATGAACTTTAAAATTTGATATGTATATCAAAGAGGAGACCAACAATGAGTACACCAAACAATAATGACCATAGCCGTTCAATTTATTTAAAATATTATTTTTATGGGACCTTGTAGAAAATCAGCTCATTAAGATGTCGGTAAAAACTTGATTGATCCATTCAACTTTTATCCCTGCAAATTCAGGGACAAAAACAGATCAAGCCATTATCAATATTTGAATGAATTTCATTTTTTTTTATAGAGACTCTTAAAAACGTGTTTAAAATCATTTCATTCTAGTATCACCAATCTCTTTGATCAAAACCTATGGGTATACAATTTGTTTGGAAAGTCGTGGGACATATTTTGGGGTTTTGATACACCAAATGTGTACCCATAGGTTTTGATTGAAGAGATTGGTGATACTAGAATGTAATGCTTGGTGATGTGGTGTAAAGTTTTAGTGATACAGGGTAAAGTTAGATGATGAAATATTGTGATTGGTGATGTGACAAGGATGGTAACCAGACCAAATGGAACAAATGATAGGTTAAGATCATGTTGTTCATTGGGAATTGAAGAAGGGAGAACGAGCAGACATGGAATGATTAATTAATATTTCTTGTTAATGTGGAATTTGTCATCAAGGATTCAAGATGGATTGCCCTTACACGATCAACGAACTCATACTTTGCTAGGACTTGTCGCTGTCACAAGCAAATCCGATCCTCGCTCAGCTCCAGCTTCAAAGGTTTGATATGTAGGAGAGGAATAAGGACCCGCAGAGAAAAAATCGAAAGATCAAAAAATTGATAGAAGAAAGGCTTTTTTGGTTTGTACTTTTTGGTTTTTGTCTTTTTTCAAATAAAATTTGCATTTGTTAGTTTTGTGACAAACTTTTTAGATTTCATGATTCATCTCGATGAGAGAAATTGAAAAAGTACAAAATTATGACCGAAACTCGAATAAAGACAAAATTCAAAAAGTGTAAAAAGTCGTACAAATAATTTAAAGGGAACGAGGCCTTAGTATTCATCTTTCAAAAGTCAGATACTTAGCAAAACAGTAATATTATATGAGGAATTATTCAGTAGTTTTAGGACACCGCCATATGGTGCCACCTTTATCGATCAGACATTTCTGTAAGGTCCATATACTTATGGGTGGTGTATAAAGGAGTTTGGGCATCGATACCACCAAAATAATTTTTGGTAGTATTATCTAGGAAAGCGATAAATCAACCAACATCGATAACGACAAGATAAATTATCTCCGTTCTCAAGCTCATACTTTTACAAGGGCCACTATGTTTAGCAATCCAAAGAAATAAATTATTTCTGTTCACGGGACTCATTTTTTGGATTCCACGCGAATAATCCAAACCGATCAATAATTTTGAAATATTTTTTTAAATAATCAAGTAGAAAATGAGCTCAATTGGATATGCGTAAGTGTGTGATCCAATATTTCAATTTCTCATTCAAAATTTAGCCACTTACGCATATCCAATTGAGCTGATTTTTTTAAAGACCATTCAAAAAATTATTGAACGATTCGGATTATTCGTATGGACCCAGAAGTGGGTCACAAGACGCTTTGTACATTTTCGGTACATTTTCCCCTCCTCCCCCCGGGCTCTCCTTCCTCTCTTCCCTCCCTCCTTCTCTCTCAGTCGTTTCTTTCTCTCTCAGATCGCCCCTCCTTCTCCCTCCTTCGGTTGGTGATCCCGGCCATGGCCGCGCTGCTGGACGCTGCCATCTTGGTCTAACGACGCGTCGGTTTGGCTTCCTATCACACTGGTTTTCTTGTTGGAGATCTTCGGTTTGTTGCCTAACGGCTTGTGATGGTTTTGCGGCCTTGGGGGTGGGTTGGCGGTGGATTGTGGCTGTGGCAACAACGGCTGTCTTCCTGTCACGCTGTTTTCTGAGTCTTGGGTTTGCAGCTGTGAGAGAAGTCTTTGGGGCCGGCGTTTGTGCTCGTGACTGTGATGTTGGCTTCGGGCGGTGGCCTTTGGCGGCTGATGTTTTTATCTTCATGTCTTGAAGAGTTGCAGACGGGCTTTTCTTTGGGGCAGCAACAGGGGCTCGTTCCCCGGGTTCCGGCGAAGGCTGTGGCGGCGACTGACTCTTTTCTAGACTTCTGATGATGGCGGCATTGGTGGCCTTGGGCGGCTGTTCTGTTTTGGTTACAGCTCCTGACTTTGGTAGCATGGCGAGATGCAATCGGGTTGCTCAATGGGGCAACAACAGGGGCACGTTCCCCAGGCTCCGGCGGCGGCAATGGGGCGACTGTCTCTTTCTTTGTTGTTGTAGTTGGGTGCTGTTTAGGGTTTTCACTGTTTGGGCTTGGCCCACTTTTCTGGGCATTGTTGGCCTTTGGGTGTTATGTTGAGTTGAATTGTTTTATCAGGGTTTTATGACCCATCGGAATGTTGGGCTTCGGCCTTGGTTTTTCTCGATTGGCTTCTTGCCAATCATCGGGGAGGGTCTCGTTTCCCTTTAATCTTTGTTCTCTCTCCAAAGATTAATAAAATTATTATTTTTGCCTTTCAAAAAAAAAAAGGTCGGTACCCATATCTTTATCGCTTGTAGAACTCAGCGACTCAGCCATTATCCGATCAATTTGACAACGAGGAAAATTATGCCCTTGCTTTGTGGGGCCTAATTCGAGTCCCAAATGAACAATATGAGCAGTTCATTGATTTTCAAATACCTTTTGTAATGGCTCCTAAAACATTCAGCTCAATCGGATAACTATAACTACTTGATCCAATCTTCTACTTTTTGATAACTCTTAACACTGACTCAAAAATTAAATATTCGGATCAAGTACTCTCAGTTATCTGATTGAGTTTTACTTTTGTTAAGGTCACCAAAAACATATTTTAACATTAATGAACCACTCAGATTATTCATATATAATTGTGAAGTGAGCCCCATAGGGTGATAAACCTCTTTGACAACTGGCTATGAAAATAAACTAGGCTAAATCCCCGTTTGTTGTGTTAGATTTATTCTACAATGAAAGGTCAAGTTGAGCGGTGAGTTATTTATTAAGTATTAAAGGAAAAAAAAATTGGAGGAAGATATGGAAAAGCATAATTTGACTTGGCTTCTCATTAAGAATGAGATTTAGTACTTTCTTTCAGTCAGTTGCAGGTAGACTCCGAAGCAGTCAGTTGCAGGTAAGAAGTTGAAATTTTTTGCAAGCTTCCCCAAGCACCGAACCGGACAAGATCAGCCTTCCGCACTATGCTTTTATAATTGAACGTAATTTTGAGCCCCGCACTATGCATTACTATAGGTACACCTTTTTTTTTTTTTTTTTTTCACGATAGGTACACCATTTGGTGCACACTAAATGTACACCGTGTTGTGTGGGACTCTTTTCGAAATTTCACACAAATAATTGGAGCCACCTAACTTATTCAAAAATATGTTTTTAAGGATTCCTGTAAAAAAATCAGCTCAGTCGGATAGCGATAAGAACTTGATCGATTCTCATGTCAAAAAATTAAGCAAATAATTGATCAAGCCTCCATCGATATCCGTTCGAGTTGATTTTATAGGGATATTTAAAAAAAGATTTTAGATAAATTGAGCGGCTTTGATCATTTGTGTGGAACCCCGAGATGAGTTCCACACAAAGCGATTTGCATTTGGTGTGTATCAAATGGTGTACCCATAGTTTTATTTTTTATTTTGTGTATTTCGAGATTTCGACCACATCCTACAACTAAAAGAGCATTGGAAGTTTGGAACAACGCAACAGAGGTTTTCAGCTACAGAATAAAAGATACCTTGCATATGTTTCTGAACTAGACCTTCATTTGAAACAGAATCCTGAAATGCAGATGTACAGATTACAATGCTTGTGTTTTATGTAGTGCCTCAAGTAGCTGATGCAACACCGCATTAAAACACAACAAACCGTGTATATGTTACGAGCCAAAAGCCATGCTAGAAATAACGGGAGTTGTGACGCATTTTATTGACAAACAAAACGAAACATGGTATACATCAAAGAGGAAAAGAAAAATAGAGCTCATTATTACTAACCTAGCACGGGGAGCCCGAATTGCAATAGCATAATAGAGACAGATTCAAGAAACAAACGTAGAAAATGTTATTATTTCTGTTCTTTCATGTAGGGACTCCCGCTAATATTTGGAGGACTGCCTCCTTCGTGGGTAAGGCCGGAATTGCTCCTTTTTCTGTTACCGTAAGGGCACCACATGCATTTGCAAATAGAAGAGCTTTTCTTAACCGTTCCTCATCCTGCCAACATGTCGAGAACAAGATTCACGATTCACAAATATCATGGCTAGGCTGAACTAGGTATGGAGATGAATTGGTTGGAAGTTTGGAACCATCAAACGCACAATTTTGGTTAGCTTGGAAAAGTAAGTTGCAATGAGAGCTCTTTCAGATCGACTCAAGTGAGTGGTAAAGTCAGGGTTCTATGAGTTCATGAGAATACTAGGAGATGCGCCACTAAACATGCAACTCTCCTGGGCAAGAACTTATTGGGGTATATCTTCTATATAGGAGAAAGGACCTAAGCAAAAATTAACAGAACTAATATAGTTGAAATCTTATTTACGTATTTATTCGTTTTAAATTTCTGAAAAAGCACAAGGCTTTCCTGGCGGGAAAGTCAACTTTAACAGAGAAGAGCAATAGCTGCCATTGCTCAGAACTTTACAAAGTGATGCACAAGTCACAAAGTATAGCACGAGATAGTATCAGTATGTCAAAAGGGAAGTAGAAGCACCCATAAAGGCCAAAGTTACCTGTGGAAGTAGTACTTGTGATGTTCTTAAAAATGTCATTGAGTACGAAATTATTGTTGTAAAAATGAAATATCTGGGCTGTTGTCTTAGGCTTTCTTAGCAGTATGATGTTAAAGCTCATCTCATGAACTGCCAAATACCGTAGATGCCCATTGTGTGAATTGACTCAATTTGGAATTTCTCATCCAGTACTAATTCTCAGTAGATATTATTATGGGTAAGTGGTTTATTGTGATACTAATAAATATATGAGTGAGTAGTTAATCTCTCGAACATCAAGCATGAAAGGTACGATAGCAAAGTTAGAAACTTTGGGAACATTTTAAAGCCATCGAATGAACTTTCCAAACTGCTATGAGTTAAAAGTACCTGCAAGACACTGTTCCTAGGAAAAATCAATTGAAAAATAAATTAAAAAAAGACATTATACCAATGATGGCATGATGCAAGGTGTGCGCAAATGCAAATGCCATTGAAATGTTGTAATATTATCAAAAAAACATTGGGAAGACAAGATCACTAAAACAACAAATAGCCACATGATCCTGCAAGTTCATGCAAGAACCACTCACCTCATGAAGATAAAAATCAGAAGCCAAACTGTTCAGTATCCCACCAACAAATGCATCACCAGCACCAGTCGTGTCGATGGCTTTAACTTTAACACCGGGAACCTTACCCTTAAATTGCTGCACAGTATGTTCACAACGGGTAAATGTATACACCCAAATTCATTGAAATAATCTGTTCACAACTAGGTAAATTGACAAAAGACAGTTAGTCTTCTGTAAAGCAATTGATCAACATGCATCTTCCATCAATTAAACAAACTTTAGGGCCCTTGGTTCAAAATTCAAATTATATTGTGTTGTGGATCAGAATGTTCGGTGTGCCCTGTGATTGCTTATGGAAATCAATGGCAGTATATAAGAAGAAAACCAGTCTGTTTAGGTTCATTTTATTGCTTACTCAAGACAGTCATGTGCTGTGCACATAAATGGCATTTTATTGGGGAAGGAAAAGGAAGAAGCAAGTTCAAGAAGTGTTTAAGATGCGATGCTTAAAACCAAAGCAGTGAACAAAAATACATACCTTAGTGTAGTATCTGCAACCATCTGACCCTTCAGTTACCAACAAAAGCTTAAGGTTGGGATGAAAAAGCTTCTCCATCACCACATTATCGTCGTAAGGATCATCACCCCCAGTCAGGAAGGTTATTTCGTCCTCACTTATCTGCGAGTCCAAGGAAAGCAGCAGTTTCATTCTTATTCAAATACCCAACAATGAAAATCTTACTAACTGTTAGCAGAGAGAAAAAAAAAAAGATATATTTAAAACCTCTCAGACAAATTTCACAATTAAAAAAATCCTACCTTGATGACATCTGCTTGGTCCCATATGCTCATTATGCCCTCCCTAGCAGCATCTGCTGAGGGCCACAATGGCAATCTCAAATTTGGATCATAAGAAAGGATGCAACCAGAATCTTTGGCAGCTACCATTGCAGCAATATGAGTTGACCTACATGGTTCTTCAATCAAACTAATTGAACCATAGTGGAAAATCCTTGCCTGGATCGAAATATAAAATTTTGGACCAAGTCAGCATTTCTGACAGAAACAATAAATCGTGTGCAAAATACCTATATTTACATCGACAAGGGGACGTGACCTGCTTAATAAGGTTTCGATCAAGCTCTGCTTCACGCAGAAGCATGTCAGCACTAGGATGACGGAAAAATACGAATTCACGCTCACCATCAGCCCTAAGTGTAACAAATGCTAGAGCAGTCCTTGCACTAGGGTCAAACCGCACTCCAGAATTGTCGACATTATTTTGTTTCAGAATATCAGCCAACATGTATCCAAATTCGTCCTCACCTACCTAATACAAATTACAAAGATTTTAGAGCAAATCCCATTCAAGCTTAATAAAAACAAAGGCTACAATGCTTTGGCTGCAACATACACAACATGATCACAATCACAATCATAGAAGATAAGTAAAGGAAATCTAACATTAAGCCAATACTCATCAAAAGTGTTAAACTAAACGAGTTATGAGATAGCCCAACTACAAATCATGTAGCAAAATGCCTAAATAGTAAATACTTTCTTGATGTGTTTCTTTGTAAACATATACGTTCACTTCTACAATAAGTCCTTAACATCTCAGAATTTGTCAAAAATCGAGAACAGAACCACCCAGAAAGCATGATGCCAGGATACACGGATCTGACTGCAATTGGGCTAAATGGATGGAATTATGAGTGACCACCAAAAAGGTAATTTTATGATAAATGCAACAGTAGTTCAAGGAAGATGAAGAAAATAAGGTGGTCGTGCACCTTTCCGATAAAAGCAGAAGAACCTCCTAATCTTGCTATACCAACAGCAACATTAGCAGGAGCACCACCGGGAGCTTTTTTGAAGGCAGGCGCTTCCGCAAGTGAAACTCCACCAACTGTTGGCACAAAGTCAATCAACATCTCCCCAAAGCAAACAACAAGCGAACTTCCATCTGTATTTCAAGACAGAATTTAACGATGAACCACATAGGAAATTGCATTAATAAGAGTGCACAGAATTAATCGAGTAATAACTACCATTAAAGAAATACTAAAACCATTCACCAATCAATAAGATTGGTAGAACCGTCGAAATCACACAACCATGAAAGATACAATAGTAGTTTGTCCCGCTTGGAACTCTCGGTGGCTAGTCCAATGGCCAGAAAATTTCAAAATAACACAAAATAACTGCAGAGAAATTTAAAAAAAAAATGATTTGGAGCTCTTTACAAACATTAAACTAGGCTCATGGAATTTTTTCTTTCTTTTTCCAAAAAGCATTACACTTAATGTATTGAGACCTTGTCGGATTAGGAATTGAACTCAATTGGACCCATTTTGAGGTTACCCAAACTGCCCTTCACAGTTGTGAAATTTTCTAGAGGAGGCTCACAACATTTGTGACCTAAAAAGACTACAATGCAACGAACCCATCCAAGAAACGTGAAGATCTTATTCTCTCAAATAATCAGATTCCGAATCACATTCTATTAAAATGTTACCAGTATCCATTAAAGTCAATTACGCAAAAGATTCAACTATAACTGCAAATTTTCTAATGCCAAAAAAGTCAAACATCAATTTCCGGAGATCCCGATGAAAGAAGACAAATTGGCATGAAAAATACACCGCCAAAAGAAAAGGCATTACCTTCATCGCAAACCAAAGATTGCGCATCTTAAAACAATTCAATGTACACAGAGTACAAAAATCGATTTAGATTACACCCGAATCATGAAAAGTTCACAGATGGGATTTCTGACCAAATCCAAGATTATATATCCAGACGTACATTTATAATTTCTGCATAAAAGTTGAAGGAATGGGAAGAAAAATGACGAACCTGATGCGAGTCTTTCAATGTCCGCCATAGTGTGATGAGAGAGACAGAAAAAAAGAGGGTTGAAACAGGTAGAGAGATTGAGGATAGCTACAAGAATTTACAGAGGCAATTAAAGAAAAGAAATTAAGAATTTCTGTTGTGGTGTCACCTGTCAGTACGAGATGATGAAGAAGAAAGAGAAGTGGATGTAAAGAGAGAGCAGGAAATCTTGAACGTATGGGGATGAAGGCATGAAGCTGACAATAGAAAAAGGGAGGAGTTATTGTATGCGTTAGCACATCAGTCCTTATCATATGTCTCGTACTCATATTTCACCAAATATTGTTTGTATAGTATTATTTTTGCTGTCTGATTCATTGGGATGTCCCAAATACTATTCTTTTTTATACTCCATTATTTAGAGGAAAAGACTAATGTTGACTCTTAAGATGGAGAATAATGTGTAAAAAGTATATTGATATTCGAGAAAAATGAATTAATATCCGTAAGGGTATATTAATTCTACGAAAAGTGTATTGATAAAACTTGTTTGTTATTGTATGCGTATTATTCTCCATCTAATAGGTAGAGGTTAACAACACCCTTTATTTTTATATTGGGTATTTGAGAAATCATATTCTAAGTAATAGCATAGCAGTTGACTCTTTTAACAATTACTTCTGCGTATGTTTCTTGAGAAAATATTTTTTTTCCTTTCTCTCTCTAAGAATTGAATACTTTATATATATATATATATATAGAAATCGTTGATTGTCATTATAACAAGATTTACGAGGATCAAATTACAGCGATACAAAAACATAAGACGCAGGAGATCAAAACACCCGACAAATATAACTCCGTAATACATTAATCCCTGGTAAACAAACTAAAGCATACTCGACATTCGACAATGACAAAACTCACATGCCTACACATCGGTGAATATCCCTAATCTGTTAAAAGCATGTTGCCAAAAACTGGACATTACTATATCCCCAAGTAGTACGAATAAGGCATCATACATCGGAAAATACAACCACTACTATATTTGGTTCCACTCCGAGAACTGAACCAAACAACAGAAACCAAACGAATTATTATCACACCATCACATCCCATCGGATCTAAGGAAACCAGACCGGGACCAAAGCGTTGGACTGGGCGAAACCTAGCCGAGAAAGAAAAACAACTACGACAAAAAACTGTCAAACAAACTAACATCCTCTACCTACCTACCTACCGACCGACTTTATTACCTTCACAACCTTCATTGCCGGCCACAGCTCGCTAGATTTGCAGAAGACAAGAAGGAGAGGCAGCTTAAAACAAGCCCTTCATTGTCGACCGTCACCGTCACTTAAGGCTGCCATCACTTGAGCTCAACCAAACACCTGCCTCCACCAATCGGGAAGACTACAAGCAAAACAGAATAAGAGAGACCGTGGAAACCCTAGGCGCCACTGCTATAGAGAGAAACGGGAAAAGATGTGATAGAGAAAGTGTGGACATCCCGCAAAAATTCACCGAGTTTCGAAAATGGTTTGAAAAATATGATTATGATTTTAGAGTCGCCACCCGGGTTTAAGGACTGTACCAGAGAAACCGGTTTTTAAATAAAATGACTCTTTCGCCCTTATTTTGGAAAAAAAGCTTTCACCGGCACGTTACCAAGATTTCCCGGGTTCGGGAGCTAAGTTACGAGGGGGGAAGGTTTTTAAAGCACCCTCCTCGCCCGGTTACGAAAACCGGTCTCTACTAAGTACTTAAGGGATTTTTAGAAAACACTTGTTTCTTGAACTCAAATCACATGAAGAAGCTAAGAATGTAAAGATTATCACGATTAATCATATGAAAGTGGATACTTGTGATCGTGTAAATGATATGACATGATAATAGAATGACATGAATATTAATAACAGTGACCATAAACTTTGAACAAAATGACACAAAAGCTTTTTGAGACCCTTTTTTGGAAAATCCAATTTGATCATTCTACTTTCTTTCAAGCACCTAAAAGTATGTTTCAAACGCCTGAAGCTGAGAGGATTGGGCGCCTAAAAGGGGCTTTAGGAGCCTGAAGCTACTGCAGCTACTGCTTCAGGTGCCAGAAGCTATTGCTTCAGGTGCCAGAAGCTATTGCTTCAGGTGCTTGATCAAACCCACTTTGACCTCTGTTTTGCCTTTGATACTGATAGTAAAATGATGTTAACTCACTGTAATGAGGGAAAAAAATTGAAAGCTTCATTTAATAACTCATTCACACCATGAAACACCATTAATCCCTCATAAAGAACAAGTTTTTCATCCATTTAAATAGAAAAATAGAGATATTCCACTCTTGCATGCAAAGAAAATGACCTCCAATAGAGATTTTGTGATAAATACATGGTTTTGACTACATTGATGGTCATTTTCTTCCTTAAAAAGTATGATTTTCACCTTTCGGAGTGGAAAACATAAAGCAAACAGTTTGTTCCTGAGATTAAAACCATCATCATCATAACTATAGACCAAGATAAAGCATTTTAAGATATAAAGAGATGAAAATGAACTGTGCCTGAAGCTGCTGCTTCAGGTGTCGAGCAAAAAATGCTCTTTTGATATGTTTGAGTCATTGTAAGCCCATTATTGGTATCAAGAACCAACATGAGCCTACTGACTTCCCTCAACAAGAACTTTGCTACACTTATTGGGTAGATTCACTACCTTTTTGGAGATTGAAATGGATGATTGAACAATGGGGAAGGGTTTTTGGGTGGATAATGGAGGTTTGAATGAGGTTATACACTGATTCTAGGTGTTTTCTTGAGAGAGAAATGAATGATTTGGCTATTTTTTTAAGAAAAGATGATGGAACCCCCCCAAAGGAGGAGTATGAGGGTTTAAATAGGGCTCCCAAGGGTAGTTTAAGCCCCCTAGCTAGGGGTCATTTTAGGGGTTGATTTAGGCCAAGACGCTCCTCCCCTGAAGTAATCTACAGGATCACCCAAAATCGCATCATAATCATTACAACCAGATATTCCCGCTTAAAAATTTAAAAATTCTAAAAAAAGAGCTTCAGGCGCCTAAAGGAAAGGCTAGCTTCAGGTGCATGAAATGAGTTCAAGCGCCTAAAGGGGATGCTTCAGGTGCATAAGGAGGTTTCAGGAGTCTAAAGGGTAATGTTTCAGGTGCATGAGAAAGGTTCAGGCGCCTGAAGGAGGGTTCTTCAGGCACATGCAGATATGCTTCAAGTGCATGGAATGAGTTCAATGGTTTCTTTTGGTTTTTGGTTTGGAAGTGTTTTGGTAGGGTTTTGGATAAATTTCAATCATCCCTTTTAAGCTCTAAAACGTGTTTGAAAGTCCGTTTTCATCATCGGAAATGCTATGAATTTTTCGTAAGCCCAAATTGGGGTGTCTACAGAGAGTTCGAGAAGTAAGTAATTATGTAGGATGTTAACTCAATACTTGTTGAGAATGGGCTAAATGACAAGAGCCTTGCTACGTGAATAGACCATCTATGCACAGATCGATATATGGGACCCACTTTTGGGTCCCATACAAGCGATCCGAGCTATTCATTAATTTTAATTTTTTTTTTTGAATGTCCTTGCAAAAATTCAGCTCAATCGAATAACTATTAAGTGTTAGGTTCAATCCTTCAATTTCTATTCAAATTTCATTCACGTTTAGGATCCTATATTATGAATGAAAAATTGGAGGATTGGATCAACTACTTATAGTTATCCGATTGAGATGAATCTTTTCAAGAAAAACTCAAAAAAATTATTTGAAAATTAATAAACGCCTTGGATCATTCGCATGGGACCCAATAGTGGGTAACACCTCGAAAAAATCAACCCTCTTTTTAGAGAGAGAAAGTCTTCTCCCTCTATTCCTTTGCGAGGTTGATACTCTTGAGATGATTTGAGCTTGCTTGATCATCTTTGTTCAATCTAGTGCATACCTCTTCATGGATTGTCTCTAGATTGATTTGTTTTGGAAACCTTTAAAAAATCATAACGTTCCTACATCATTGTTAGTTGCCTACAAATCTACATATCTAGAGCTGTCTTTGATATAGAGACCGAGGGGTGTTGAACTCATAGAGACCATGGAATCAAGAAGGGGCTCGAGGAGCTATATCAAGGAGTGAAGTTAGGTGTAACTTGGGGCAAGTTAGTAATACCTAATCGTGTAGCTCTTGATTATACATTTTGATTTATAGCAATTAGTAGATTAGGTCATGGTTTTATGCTTGGGATATTTAGACCTTTAGTAGTTTCCACGTATTTCCTCGTGTTTGGTGTTATTTCAATTATTGCTATATTTGCTTACATTAATTGTGGTTTTAATTGAATCTCCATGAAAAATGTTTAACTGACTAAAATGGAAATTTTTAATTTTTAAATTGGTCATCCTATTCACCCCTTTAGGACTAGTGCTTCGCATAATTTCAACTGGAATATTGATCTTTATTGTAAATTTTTTTTTTCAAAAGAAGTCTCACATTGGATGGACCACTTTAATTGCAATTATGGTAGCGTAAATTATAACTGGAGCTTTCTTTGTTTCTCCATTCAAAAGAGAGAGGAGAAAAGGAGAATCTCCTTGCTTGAGAATCTATATCTAAGCAACCACTTTTGCCTTTTCAGTTCAAAACTCACAAAAAACAAATGTTTGTTTGGCTGCCGGCAACTGAACGTAAGTATCAGAATGATTCGAATGACCATAAGGAATACTCCCGGAGTCCAAATTTGTTTGTTTCTCGTTATATTGCGATTGAGTAAAAAAAATTAGTAATATCTTTCAATTGGTAAGTAATTATATGTCCAATGTAGATCTTGTTTAACAAATCTCGATTAGTTCTATAAAACAATATTTTTAAAATTACATAAAACATTATCAATTATAAGATATAATCATTATAATCATTTGAAGAGTGATCACAAATTCCAAAAATGGACTAATAAATTCGGACGAAAATAATACTTTTTATGAAACTATGTATGTCTGGACTCTGGTAATAAGAGTCAGAATTTTTTATTAGTGGAGTTAAAAAAACTAGAATCATATGTTACTCACTTTTCCCTAGTTGCTAAGTGTTAGATACGATAATATTGAGCGGTTAATTAAATAGTAAATATAGATTAATAAATGAAATTTGGCTTTACTAAATGGATTTTTGATACATGATTACTTCATGTTATCAACTTGCAAAGAGAAGAAAAGGATTGAGAATTTTTATCGTGTATGATATTTAATTTGAGGCAAATTGAGACATCTTAGGATTTCAAAATATATTCTAGTGAGCAATCAAAGTGAGTGGGGTCAAGTGACCCCTCTTATATCACGGTGCCTCCACCCTTAGTAATAAATACAGATCACTGCTCATACAAGGTCAAGGCCATTCTCGAAAATGGATTGAGCTCCTCTCCGGTAATTATCTCAGACAGTCTGAATTTTTTTTTTTCCGTACCCTTGTTTTTGTCCAAAAATAAATTGGGAAAACATGTTCCTTTTTAGTAAGCACACACTGATACAAATTTTTCTCATCAAATGTTTAACATTTCCAACGAGTGACACAGTGAAATCTGAGATTCAATATTCTACTACAAGCCATGCAAACACAGTATTTTTATTTATTTCCCTTCTTGCTGGTTACTAAATTAAACACAAAACCATTTCCCACCTTTAAAGAAGCCATTCATGAGGAATGTCACAGTTGTCGTCTGGCAGGGTCGTTGCTTGTTCTGGCAGGACATTTCCACCCCTGTTCAATGTTAAAGCATTCCGATTAAGGATAGATTTGGCTTAATTTATCTAAGCTAAATTATTTTTTGTATTTTCCGAACTTTTTGTTTATTTTGGTCAATTTTTTGAAAAATGTTCATTCATTTGGAAGTGAAAAATTGAAAACAAGTAAAATACAACCGGAACCTAAAAAAAATTGATAAAAACAAAAATAAGTTAAAATAGACATATTTCTAAGCTTAATTTTTTTTTTTCTCTTTTCTGAAACTTTTTCATTCATAATTTTACTTTTTATTTCTTTCGTAGAGACGAAAAAGTCAAATAATTTCGTCAAAAATTAAAAAAAAAAATTCCCCTGACAATTAAAAGAATTCAAACTGAATCTAATTAATTTATAATGTATTGTAAAAACTCAAATCTTCTTTGTCAAAAAGTCTCCAAAATTGACTCTTTTTTAAATTCTGTTTCCTTTTTGGTGTTCTAGTGCATGTGTAAATGTTGAACTCAAGAGTGCACTTTTTAATTTTATTATCAGTATTCTTGCTACCATACTTGATCAACTAAAATTCGTGAACCATCTGGAAACTCCACTCTAAATCAGATAAATTAATTAAATTATCT
Organism: Vaccinium vitis-idaea; assembly: GCA_963854785.1. Classification (NCBI taxonomy): domain Eukaryota; kingdom Viridiplantae; phylum Streptophyta; class Magnoliopsida; order Ericales; family Ericaceae; genus Vaccinium; species Vaccinium vitis-idaea. The sequence goes on along the minus strand of OY978220.1, from coordinate 30,082,530 downwards.
AAAAATGACAATGAAGTGAAGAATATACTTACCCAAAATTCATGGTGGCTACAGGTTGCACCTGAATCCCAGTGTCGCCTACTGCGAGGCTACCTCTCCATACACCTTGAATAGCTCGAAAACGTTCTTCTTCTTCCTCAAGCTGAAATTTCCAATTTCAAAAACATAGACTATCACATCATGAATGAGATCCATTTTGGCTTAATAATTTTGTAAGATTATTTGTCTTTATTTTTTTTTTTTTTGCTTTTGTTAGTTTTGTGTCAATTTTTTTCCGAATTATTGGGATTGTTGATTTTTTTGAATCTAAAAGTAAAAAATTATGACCAAAATCTTAAAAGAATTCACTAGTAACCAATAAAGATTTGAAATAAACAGACTTTTTTGGACTATTTGTTTTTTTATCTAAAAAAATAGTTGGTTCATTTTTTTTTTTCCGATTTATCTTGTGGAGATGAATCAATAATCTACCAAAAATGACAAACAATAATTTACAAAAAATGGACGTAAAACTAACAAATGTTAAAAAAATTGGCTTACTATTAAGCAAGTACCTTTTCTTTGAGCTGCTTATTTCTCTCTTCAAGACCCTTTTCCTGTAGATATATATAAAATAGAAAGAAAAAAAATAACATATCAACAATCTTCATATTTACGAAATTTTCTGCACCGTTAAAAAAAAAGAAGAACTGAAGTGGAAATAGCTAGGTTTTCTACAATCTTGGTTTCAAAAGTTGCAAATAATTTAGCAGTACTCAGTAGCCTAAAACTCATATTTGGAAAATTTAGAAGTTGGTGTATTCCATTAATTTGCAGCCTTATCTCTGGGTATACCTTGGAGTCCTTTATTTATTTATTTTTTTATCAACAAAAGAAGAGATATTATTTAACTGAATGAAAAAACAGCTAGGATCAAGCCCTTCTCGGTAATTTTTTTTTATGATTTCTTGCGGGGACCCTTAAAAACACATTGGATGATTCGGATCATCAAAATTCAATCGGTAAAGGTGAGGTCCTGACTTTAAGCATAATTGCTCAACTATGTTGGCACCTATACCTAAGCCTGTCATATATATATATATACACCACACTTCCAGCCCAAGATCCCGGATTTTTAAAAAATCCACACCTCATTGATCCAGATCGAATTTCGACGATCCGAACCGTCCAGTGTGTTTAAAAGGTGTTTTCAAAGGTCTCTGTGAGAAATCATCAAAAAAAAATACCGGGAAGGACTTGATCCAAGCCGTTTTTCACTAAACAGCTTGAAAACACCTTTTAAACACACTGGACGGTTCGGATCGTCGAAATTCGATCGGGAAAGTGGAGGCTCGGATATTTTTAAAATCCGGGCTCCCTGACCGGAAGTGGACCTAAGCCTGTCATATATTAATTCTACCAAGCTAGAAAAACACCCGGAATTTTTTTTTTGGCTAAGCAAAGGAATTTTTTACTAATCAATGAATGCAGGACATATGAAGATTAATGAGGTTAGCACATATACCTTGAACAGTTATATGGAGAACTATAAACCTTAAAAAAGGGGTAGCAAGGAGCCAACCCAGATTAAAAAACCCTAAGAAGTTGGCAAGATATCATTTGTGGACAACCATTAACCACCACCATAGCCTACCCAAACTCATAGAATTTCGTTCACATTTCATGTTTTTAGCACCAATTGCTCAAAGACAATTATCCATAAAACCAAAAAATTAAGTTATTAAAGGTCAATTTCTTCTCATTAGCTAAGGGTCCGTTTGGGAGCCTCTTTTTTGATTTTTTGGTTTCTCTTTTTTGGTTTATGGGTGTTTGGCAGCCAAGGGGAGAAAGAGTTTTCCCAAAAACTGTTTCTCCATTTTTTGGGATAGAAAGAAGAAAGCAAAAAGAGGTTCATACCTCCTTTTCAACTTCTACTTATGGATTTCTCTCATCTCTCTCTCCCAAAATGCATTCTGCACATTTCTCCCAAACACTTATCCCAGATTCAAAAGTCATTCTGGTCATAATTCAAAAAATCAAAAAGCCAAAAAATTAAAAATGAAAAGCTGAAAAGTAGGCTCCCAAACACCCTCTAAAAGCTAAGTACGTTGCTTACTTTCTATAAAAGTACTAAACGCTAACTCGCTCAAAGTTAATTTTCCATAAAAAAAATAATTAATTTTCCATAAAAGTGCTAAAAGCAAATAGGAACTAGGGGTGCTAAAAGTTTTGCTTATCGCAAACGGGATTCTTGTCACATCTTATGATCCAATTCTCTAAGATTTTTCTGTAGAGAATTTCAAATATAAAAGTTTTGCTCATAGAAAACGGGATTCTTGTCACATCATATGATCCAATTCTCTAAGATTTTCCTGTAGAGAATTTCAAATATAAAAGTTTTGCTTATAGCAAACGGGATTCTTGTCACATCATATGATCCAATTCTCTAAGATTTTCTTGTAGAGAATTTCAAATATCAAACCCTGTTAAAATACTAACTTCATATAGTTTTAAGTATAGAAACAAAAATGCTAAAACCATTGAATTAACCGTGTTGTGTCAGTTGGTATGCTAATCAGGTATGCCATTCCACGAATTAAACGAAGGCCTAGTTTGAATTTCATTTCATAATTTCCTTACCATTTCACGTAGTCCTTCCATTTGTGCGATCAACATATTTGTCTGCACGAAAGTTTCTATTTGTCAGCCACCAGAACTATTATTTTGCGATGAATTAATTAAGTACCATGAAATTAATAAAGACGTATGTAACGTAAATATATATGAAAAATGCTAACGTGTGTCCAATAGGCACACGTTAAGATTGAAAAAGTGTATTGAAATGTGTAAAAAGTGTATAGCAATATGTGAAAGTGTATTGAAAAATGTAAAAAGTGTATTGAAGTATGTATTTTTTTGTTGTTGGTTTTGCTTATTGTATGCCATTTGGGCACACATTAGCAAGATCCAATATATATAAGAAATGGATGTCCTGAAACATTTAGCAAAACTTTATCTGACCCTGTTTAACAAAAATGAAATACCTTCTTTTCTCTTGCTTTCGTGAGCCCCCGATCGAGCTGTTTCTCTAGGTTTTGCAAATCATCCACATCCAGTTTTCCAAGATCTTCTCCTAGCAAATGCCTTAAATATAACAGAATATCACATACAAAGGACTAGTAATACTAATACCTAGCCATGGCCCAACACAGCCCATGCAAATGAGCAGGGTTCGATTCCCACGGAAAATCGGCACTCAAATAGAAAATAGCTAGTGGAGTGGAGTGCAGTTGGTGCCTCCTTTATACTCCCATGCAAATGAGCAGGGTTCGATTCCCGTAAGCACTCATCCCCTCCCCAAGTACCCTAAGATAGAGTATATTAGGATTAACGAATGACAAAAAAAAAAAAAAATAGTATATGACTGCGGGACTACTCAGCCCCATTACACAGAACACAACCCTTGTAATTTTTGGCACCCCATTTGTTTAATCTATCCCAAGCTAGTTGCCAATCTAACCATAGTTTTAAATAGCGGTATTGGTGTATAGGTAACTAGCGTATCAAACGATATGTTACGAGAATCGGGTGTAGTGGTCGTGAATTTTTTTTATGTTTTTGGGTGTATCAGAGCCTCTAAATTCCGAGACGAACCGGCCGATACGATAAAATTGATTTTACTCAGAAAAAGTCAAACATTGAGGCTGGTGAAAACTCTGCACTTGCAATTGAAGACGAGAATCGAGTCGGAATCTAAGGTCTAACACAGTAACATTTTTTCCCCCTAAGATTGCTAGTGCACTATGCGTGTATGTTCCAAGAAAGAATATTTTGTTAATTTTGAAGAAAGGAATGTCAAATCTTTGTCTCCTTGTAAAAAATTAGGAGTGTTACAATTTGATCGTCAAAAGAAAACTTCATTATCATTCGGTAAAAAATGAAATCATTACAATTTGTGGACTTTTTTGTGATTGAATTTCATCAAATTTGTGACATGTTGGAGGTTGTTGCATTTTGGCTCAATTTCAAAAAGGTCTAAGTTGATGTAAGGTACTTGAGCTATAAGAATCAACTCAATTTGTTATACCAGTTACTACCACACGAGAAAGAATAAATATATCTCTCATAGATGTAAAGTGTTTTTGACCGAATTATGTAAATTTCTGTGTCTCTCTTTTGTCTTTTTTATTTATAAGAGTATTTATTACCACTTATTCTTCGTTGTTTTAAATTATTTTACTTCTGAATCTCAACTTTGCTAGCTAGCTGAAATCCCAACAGCATCCAAACCCCGATACATGAAAATAAAGAGCTGAAGTGAACCTTTGTGTGCGCTGAAGGGATTCATGCGTGGCCTTTAGCCTTGTGAACTCTTGCCTCGAAGGCTGCATTCACCAAAAAATAGAGAAAACCTATTAATGACGAATTAAATACAAAAATGCTTTTAGATCCGCTCCGCTATTGGACTTTTTGGCATTTTGGTTTTTTGTGTTTTTTAATTGATGTATTGTGAGAGAATAATTTGTCTTAAAAAACGCAATAAGCCAAAAATTCTCTTAACAGAACAGTTAAAGACTGATTAATCACAAAAATGAAGGAGAGGGAAAGAACTAAACCTCTGGTGTATGCCCAAGGCCATTGTTGACTTGATCAGCTGTGTAACGATATTGACGGTAACGCTCAATGGTTTGGCTTATGCTGGAGAAAAATAAAATAAAAAGATTACGATGAAATTTATTTCTTTTAATCTTTGTAATTTATTTCTAAGAATTAATATTTTTTCAATATTTATATAGTACTTGCAGTGGCTCAAGTGGAGAAGCGCTACTGGTGTACTGTGTGACAAGAGGGTACCCACAAAATTGAAAGGAAATTTTTTATAGAACTGCCATAAGACCAGCGATGTTTTACGGGACAGAATGCTGGCCTATTAAGAAACAGCAGGTGAACAAGATAAGTGTAGCGGAAATGAGAATGTTGAGGTGGATGTGTGGTAAGACTAGACGAGATAGGATTAGAAATGAAACAGTTCGCGAGATGGCAGGTGTATTTTGTATAGAGGAGAAGTTACGGAAAAATAGGCTAAGGTGGTTTGGGCATGTCTACCGTAGACCAGCGAATGCAGTAGTTAAGAGAGTGGATAAAATAACTTTGGGTAGAAACGCACAAGGGAGATGAAGACCCAAATTGACATTAGATGGGATAGTACGCAAAGATTTGAGTATACTAGGTTTAAGCGATAAAACAGCACTTGACAGAGCTCAATGGAGAAAAATGATTAATGTAGCCGACCCCAATTGATTGGGACATAAGGCTCAGTTTGGTATATAGTACTTGCAGTCTTCTCAACCACCAATGCATGTGACAAACACAATTTACAAATATACTTGCATACAAAACACATAGATCGGGAGTCCATCGCAACAACTAACGCACTAGAATTGAGAAAATAATGTTTCCAAATGATTTCCAGAAGATTATTTTCGAAAACACAAGTAACTGTATTTTTGTTATTTTTTGAACGAAGCATGAATCCTTTCAACTCCCTAAAACTAACATTCTTCTTTTTTATTCGGGGTGAGTTTTCCATTTCATAAAATCTGCTAAAATCAACATTTGCTCAAATTAACATTTGATTTTAGCAGATGAGAAAGAGTTTTTGCTAAAATCGAAGATTCGCTTAGATATAAGGAGCTTAATAGTAGGTGATATTGAGACTAATTAATAATAGATGTGTATAGATTGGGTGTTTAGAAGGTGGGAACATAAACTGATAAAAGTACCACTCTCCCCTCCCAAACCACTTGACCTTTTCAGGTAATCATGCATTTTCTATGAAAAAATAATATATTTATGATAATTTTACATTTTCCACAAGGTCAAGCAATTCGGGAAGTCAAGCAATTCGGGACGATAATTTTACATTTTCCACAAAGTCAAGCAATTCGGGAAGTCAAGCAATTCGGGACGGAGGGAGTATTATATAAATCAAGTCTGACTTCCTGAAAGAAGATAAGATGGTGTTGTAATGTTTCTAATTTAAATTTGTTCCATAGTTCCTTTAAAAAAAATCAACAAAAAAATAAGTTTCAGATTATTTTATCAACTACTAACAAATTTTCCAAAATGGCTGATCAAAAAAAAAGTTTCCAAAATGTGTTTTGAAAAAAATCAACCATTTGGTACTTGTGGAAAAGAAGATAAGGGAAGAGAACATAATTATTAAAAAGCACAAGTGTGAGAAAAGGGAAATGATTTTCACACCCCCCATTTTACAATCCACACTCCCTTGTTTGTCTTTATCCACATGAATCTACAATGTACCCCTTCCTCAATACACCTTTTCCTCACATGCAAGGGTAATATTGTAAACTCTTGTGAATAAAAACAAAAAAAGGAGTGTGGATTGTAAAATGGGGGGTGTGAAAATCATTTCCCGTGAGAAAATTGGATAGAAAAGTTTACTGTACTCGATAATTTGTTTGATTATTTTCGCTTCACTTTATTTTAAAACCAAACAAAAAAAAAAGAGGATTTTTTTTTTAAATTTTCCCATTCTCTCCTCTCTCCACTCTACTTCCCCAATTTAGGGATATCAGAGAAACCCTAGACATTAGATTAGACACTGTACTGCCTATCTTCTGAGAGTAAAAGAGTGGTACTCTACTCTGCATCTTTGATCTGTACTGGAAGAGAGAGAGAGAGAGACGAAAAAGAATTCGCAAATCGTGTCGCGTTTCTATTAGCTGGTTACAGCCAATACCAGCACAAAGAAAGAAAATCCTACTAAACCCTAACCCTAACCCAAAGCCCTCTCTCCCACACATATAGATCGACGGATGGAGACATGAATTTCATTACGCAGGAATGAGCTCGTACAATTCATAGGAAATTTTTTGAATTTTTTTGTTTTTTCCATATAATATTAGAGATTTCTTTTTTCTTGTAATGGGTGACTGTCCCTACTGACACCCCGCTCCATCTCTACATAGATCTCTGTTCACGGATCCATTCAACCAATTTTATTTTATTTTTTAAAATATTACCATAAACTTCGAGTAGTAATTACAAGACAAATACTATATCTAGAGAGAGAGATAGAGAGATGGAGAGTGGATTATATAACCTTGTGCTTCCAAACTCAGAAATCTTGCCACGGGAAGAGGAGATGATGAGAGCAACCTCAGCATCGCACAACACAGACAGCTCGTAAGCTTTCTTCATCAAGCCGCTCCTCCGTTTCGAAAACGTTACTTGCCTGTTGATCTTGTTCTCTATCCTCTCTAACACCACCTTCCCCCTCCCCATCCTCTCTCTCTCTCTCTCTCTCTCTCTCTCTAGATCTATCTCTTTCTCTCTCTGTCTATATATATCTCTGTCTTGATGGAGTATTTTTCTGTTTTGGGTTTGTATATATTGTGGAATAAACGGGAGTTGGTTGGAGATTTCTACTACTGCATTAATATGTGAATCTACTAATAATAGCTGTGACTACAAGTAGAAAAATCTAAAAATGAGCAATACAACACAACGCTACTCTCATACATTTTTATTCCCAATTTATGAGCATCATCCATTTTTATTCCCAGGTTTCTTTTCTAAGTACTACAGCACCTTTTTTCTTGATAGAGATTAGAGAGAGAGAGAGAGAGAGAGAGTGGGGCTCTGAAGTTGGACCAAAAGCGTACTCGAAGGATACCAGCCACTGGAAGAGGTGAAAAATGACAGTGCGACGTGTCGAGCACTGGACGACTGGTTCCTGCACGGAAACCACACCAGATTTGTTTTCCTAAATTTTACTACGTACTAGTAGTATTTTTTTACATATTTAATGATATCCGATCGAGTTGATTTTTGAAACGCTTGTTCTACTCAGTAAGCTTTACGAGATGAACGTTTTCGATTGTCAGAGCGAGGTTGGATCACCGTGCATTGGCTTGCACAACACAATGCACTGCATGGTGGTGCACAACACGTCCCCTAAAAAGACTCTAAAACTGGATGTGGACGTGGAATCCACACAATTAAGTGTGTGAGTGTGTAAAATAGGTGTGGTTATAGCATTATTAATACGCAACCTTCCCCTGTTTTAACGGTTATAGAATGATTAAATTAAAGGCCCCACACAAAGTCTTGTCTCTCTTGTTCTTTGCTCTTTTGAAGCTCATTGTGCAACAGGGTTGTATCCACTGCCCGCGAGATTTGCTCCCACTCTAGAGGCGCACGTGAGTTTAATTCTTGGGGGTAGGCCAACTAGTTCGGAGGTGAAAGTCCTAACGGGTAGTCTTATAGTTGCTTCTAATTGCTTTCCGTGGATCTTGGTTGAATGTGGCCAGCCCAAGGTGGATTAGTCTCATACCGTTTGGCTATGTGGATACCTCCTATGTTGCAAATAAAACCTCATAATTTTTCAGTCTGGTCAACATTCTATTAAGTGTGGTAGTATGGTTCATGAAGAACAAAAAGAAAACAAGGAAAAAAGTTTTAGGTCAAAATTTTAGTTGTTTTAATCTGTAAAATTAATTTTATGTTTTAAATATTTAAAATTATAGTCCATATATTCTGGAACTTTTAAGGTTTTATTGTAAAATTGAAATAAATTAAAAAGAATTGGGAAAAAATCCAAGAAAAATTAGCTTGGGTATTTGTTGGACTGAATTTTTTTTTAAAAAAGGGTTGATTAAGTAAAATTCAAAAAAGAAAAAAATAAAAAACTTTAAAATCATATTTTTCTAATTTTAACCATGCATATCGGATGCAAAAAAATTGGCATAACATTGGACGAAAAAAATATAAGATGTGATATTAAGGGGTGGTTTTCCATTTTTTCTAAAAGTGCTAAACATGAATTTCGAGATAGGTCATTCTCATCATATACATTAACTATATATTTTTAGCACATTTAATTCTTTTAACACCTTTAGCACTTTGGCCAAAAATGGGGAACTGCCCCTAAGGCCCCGATTGGATGGGGCATTATTTTCAGGGGGATAAGTTTTAGAGGGGGTATTATTTTTGAAGGGATGACTCACATTGATGTGATGTTTATGGAGGGAGGATAAAAAAGTAGATGGTTTGGATGAAGGATTAAACAGGAGGATAACTTTTGACTTGGTTTGGATGACTTAAAAATAAGAGGGGGTGGATGATGAAAAAAGCTGTCAAATGACTATTTTGCCCTTATGGTATCCCAAACCAAATTTCGTATTAAATTAAATATATAATTATAAGACTTATTATATTTATAATTTTCGGACAATTTCAAGTTATTTTAAATGATTTCACCGAAAGTATTTAAATTTATTGAATTTTAATTAAAAAACATTAGCAAATGAGGTAGGTGAAATGTTACTTGGGTTATCTGTGCAAAATCAACCAATTAAGGGGTCACTTGGGTAATAAAAAAACCAAATTTGCATTACAATCAAGAGAAGCCCATTCACTTTCCCTTTCTCTTATTCCCAAGGCTATGACAGGAGGGCTATTACTCCATTACTCTTGTATTTCCCACCGTTATGCCGCTCAACTTTCTTCTGTCGTCTCCGATAATGTTACTCTGCTCTGACCTCTCTCTCTCCGTCGCTCCCTCTCTCTTTCCCCCTCTCTAAAAAATTCATATGCAGAAAATATGGTAATGATTCTGGGCTTTTGGTTTTGACAATATACGCTGAAGACGAGACAACAGTCGCCGGAGCTGAGAGCAACAGCCTTCGATCTTCTCCTTCCTCGATTTCCGGTTGTGTTCGATTTCCTAACTCTAAACTTAGAAGTAATCTAGTAATTTTCTTAGACTATATTTCCAAAAAAAAAAAAAAAAAACCCAATCTCAATTCAATGGTGGAGTAGGGGATTAGGAGGGTTCTTTTCGTCAAAATACTCCCCTTCTACAAGGGGATAACTTTTGGGCAGGGTAGAGGCAACCCAAAATTTATCCGGGAGTAACACCTCTGTGGGTAGAAGAGAAGAGGGGGTGAAGAGAAATCAGGGAGAAGAAAACGCCTTGCCAACAAGGGAATAAGGGTGCCCCCCCCCCCCCCCCCCCCCCCCCGTCTTAAGAGAGGGTGAAAAAATATATGGGAGGGATATCCCCCATCCAAACGAGGCCTAAGCCACTACAAATGTACCAAAACCTCATAAACAATAACAATTAAAAAAGAACAAGCTTATATAGTGGATCTGAATGCTACTAAGACAGAATTTGCAATGAAAGTAACAAGTTCTCTCTTCATTTGCTAAGTATAAAAATCTTAGCAAATTCTCCACTAAGCCAGTTTTTAAAATAAACTGGTTTTTTACGGGTTTTTTATATGATGTATTGTGAGAGAATGACCTGTCTTGGTTTTAGGAAAAAATATTTTTTTGTTAGTGGATCGGGGCCTAAGTTTTTTTTTTTATTACTATAATTATTTTTTTCACAAAAAAATTCAAAGTAAGTTGATACAAAATGTAGACAACTAAAATTTTCGAATACCACATCTATCACATAATGTGGTTCATGAGGGGAATCCAACCTTTTTTTTAAGAGTAAAAACATTATTAATCTTTGAAAACAAATTATAAAGATTAAAGAGATCTAAAGAACTAGGCATCACAACGGAGATCGAGCAAACCAGCGAAGATGACACTAGATCTCCACACACCGGCAATCATATGAGGGGAATCCAATTCGCGAGTGCAAAAATATTAATAACAATTTGAGTCATTAGACATATCCATTGTAAAATATACTGTAATAATTAACTAGTCATTTGTAAAACCCATAGGAGTTTTTTTTTGTTTAGTTATTACCATGGATGCATCTATTTATATTTTCTTTATTGATTTTTATCATGTGAAAGCAATGTCTGCTGGTGGAGCGTACGTTTGCGACTTCATCCTTTATTGCAAAAGGAAAACGTCTAGTTCTTTCATCAGGAAAAAAAAACCACATAACATAAGCAAATAATTACACCACTTTGTGAGTGGGCCCACGCACACTCCGAAAAAATCTTTGAACAATGCCCCAAGTGCATTGAATAACTTCTCCAGTAAGACATGTGGTGGCAGCTCGTCACTCTTGACTCTACTATTGTGTTGCGGACAGTGATACGGGTACAAAGGTTTTGGGACAGAAATTGTACCGATCGCACACGGGGATCCACTTTTGGGTCCCACACGAGTGATCCGAACCGTTCATTGTTCTTAAAATATTTTTCCGAGGGGCCCCACCAAATTTCAGCTCAATCGGACGGTTGGAAGTGCTCCAACCAAAGTCCCACCGTTCCAACCAAAAAAATTCCCCGTGTGCGATCGGTACAATTTCGGGTCCCTTTTTTCTGTACCCATATCTTTATCCATTGTGTTGCTATGAGGTAAATTGCTGTTGAAACAAGGATTTATTACGGGCCGGTACAAAAAATAAATATTTATTACCACTGACTCCAATCATTTTTTTTAATTACCACTAACTCCATTAAAGTCAATCACTCTTTTTTGGGGTTTAGGCATTTAAGGTGCATTTTCCTATTATAGGGTTTTAGTGGTTTAGACACTTTCATAGAGTACCCTGGGATTTTAGGCACTTTCATAGGGTACCCTACGGTTTAAGTTTAGACACTTTCATAGGGTACCCTAAGGTTTAATTAGGTGGGGTGGGTAGAGAAAGAGAGAGAGAGATAGAGAGACGGAAAGCTGGTGGGGCGGTAATATGGAGCGCGCGGTGCTTTTTGGAAATCTACTGGAGTGCGTGGTTCAGCTCTCCACAAAAGTGGAGCGGTTGGTAAAAAGCTCCTGAAACAATGGACTCTTCTCTTTGAAGCCCAAAAGATAAGTCCAAATTGGATGCTGCCAACCCATTTGATTATGCGAACGACACTTGTGGGTGATACCGGATCCGAAAAACCTATGGGTACCTACCCATAGGTACATAAAATGTACAGAGCATATTTGGGGACCCACTTTTGGGTTCCACACGAGTAATCCGAACCGTTCATTACCCTTGGAACATTTTTTCGAGAGTTTTTGCTTGAAACGGCGGGACTTTGGTTCAACCACTTCTAACTGTCCGATTGAGCTAAATTTTGTGGGGCCCCTCGAAATTTTTTTTTCTAAGAATAATGAACGGTTCGGATCACTCGTGTGAGACTCAAAAGTGGATCCTCGAGCATACTCTGTACGTTTTCTGTGCATACATGTCTGTACGTGTAGCATGATCCATACTGGATCATGTAACTCTATTTGGATTCTGCTCTTTAGGCGTAAGGTCCAACAATACCCGTAATTGCTCCAGTTGTTACATGTGGGTTGCATTAGAGCAACTCCAACACAGGTAGGCAAAATAACTAGTTGAAAGTACAAAAAAAGTACATATTCTATTTTGCCTATTGACTTTTGCACACCACCATTCCAACACTACTCTCTATTTTAGCTATCCATCCTAACTAACAAAACTGATTTTTCAAATCAAACAATAAACAAGCATCAAATGCTCACAAATTTGCACAGGTGGCATCTATACAAGATGACATGGCATTTTTCAAGCGGTCATATTTTTTCAACCGCTATTTTTTTTATTGGCAGAGAAAAAAAAATACTTGACAAAAGGAAATTTATTAATTTATACAACTCAAAAAGTTGGACCAAATGACTTCATAAAATGAGCTTATGAAACTTCCAATCAAAACAGTAGCATCCAAAATTCTTCAATTGCAAGTGCAAGTGCTTGGCACCATGGAAGCTTGGTACATCTGGGTACATCAAAGGCAGCTTGGTGCATCTAGGTACATCAAATGCAAACGTAATAAATTGGAGCAATACCAAACTAGAATAGAATGTATGTAAAACCAACATAAGACCCCCAAAACAGCAGCTTCACAAGACCATATTCTGACAGATTGGTTGACTAAACAGATTCAAGTATTGCCATCAAATGGCTGAACCATCATGTGCAAAAATATCAGATGGTTAATACTGTTCTAGCAACAAACTGATTCTAAACACAACTAGACATGATCCATAACATTGTTCTAGCAAAAAGAAGAAGCAAAAAATAATTTTTTTCCCAATGAAATTTCCATTTGACGGCGTTGAATATATTCTGCTTGCAATGGAGGCATCTTGCTAGTATCGATAGACATGATCCTCTCTTCTTCCTTCAATTGTTTCATTCGCATGTTCTCGGCATTTTGCTTAAGTCTTTCTTGCTCTTGGAGAAAAGTTTTCTCAAACATTTCTTTTTTGGCTTCATTCATTTGTACTCTGCCTTCCCAGATTTTTTTCCAATAAACATTGTTGTTGGAGAGTTCATTTCATCAGTCCCACTAGCTTTGCTGTTTTTGTTTATTTTGCTCCTTTGCGGCCTTCCTTCCAATTGGCATCTCCAATTCGCCATTGCCGTCTCCTAAATTTATCGAATCTGGCACACAAGAAGATATTCCAGTCTTTGATGTCCCGGTCTTTTTAATATTTTCTTTCTCCGTCTCTAAATCTTCCATCCATTTTGGTTGGAACCGTATGATAGGCGCGCAATATCACAGATATAAGCGCCTAAGTAGGGCGAATTAGCGCATTAGAGGCGCGATTTATTCCATTTTCCACTTGATGCGGTGTTGTCTTTTGTTTTTGGTATTTTTGGTTGTTTTGTAGGAAACAGGTCGGAGGAGCACGTAAAGTGGACACAAGACATCGGGCATGTTGGGAACCGGTGGGACCCAAGAAGGGCGAGCAAACAAGCTTGAAAAGCATTTTAAAGGTGTCTGTATCGATACAGGAGATTAACTGTATCGATACCAAGGTGCTTATGGGCGAACAGGAGGTATCTGTATCGATACAAGGATTTCCCTGTATCGATACCGGATGGCTTAAAATCAGCGGGTTGTCCTGCCACGTGTTCGACTTCGGGAGGATATAAATACTTCGTTTGGGGGACGATTTAGGGTTCCGAACTTTATTTTCTTTTTCCCTATGGCAGCTCTTTGTTTTCTTCTTGGAGTTTCTACTTTCCGGAGTTCTTTCGATTGGAGTTTTGAAGTTTTATTGGCGAAGATTTAAGTATTGCTTCCGGTAACTTTCTCTAGTTTACATTAATCTCAGTTCTTGGTTGATCTTTTAGTTTAATCTTCTTCCGAGTTATATGAGCATGTTTTGTTTGAAATCTTGTTGTTCGTTCAAGTTAATATGAGTGAGTAGTCGCATAGGTATGGTCGCGGGGTGATTAACACGCCGTGGCCAGGACTGGGTATGTCTTCGCTCCTATTTCCAGAATTAATAACGGGAAAGGCAATTTTAGGTTATTAAAGAGCTTCCGTTGGACGTATCCGGGCATTGTCGGAGCCCATGTAACGCGGGGAACGGGGGACCAAAACTTGTTCTTCGCTGTACACGGGTAAACGGCGACCACAAGGATTCGCATCTTTCGGGGTACCTTTTTCTCTCTGAAATCAAATGTTTTTAGAACACCGAACGGAGCGGAACTGTCTGGGCCTGGCCACTGGTGTTATGAACCCTACGACCGTACTTGTTTTTAAATAGTTTAAGCAAAACCAAATTCTCTTTAGTTTAGTTAATTCTCCCATCAAATTACAAGGGGTGGCTACCTAAGAGCCGTTTCAAATCTCACAACCCGAGTTTTTAGTTAAGCACTCTCCACCGTCCCTGTGGATTCGATTCCGGTCTTACCGGGTATTATGCTATACCGGTCTCAGCCCTACGCTTGGGGGCAACCCATTAATTTAGGTCTAGGATTTGGTCAAGCACCGTAACTCGTTCCAACAATGTTCATATGAAAAGCAATATCCATTCAACCCCTTGTACATGTTCTTCACATCCAAAATCTGTCATGTAGACAAAAGAACAAGATTTGCAATGAGAAAAAATAAAATGATTAGGATTACAAGTTATAGGAGATATAAATTAAACCTTGGCTTAAGATATATACAACAATAACACTCTTCATATTCACCACTACTAATCTTCTCCATAGCAGACGATCACCATTATTTTCATATATATTTGGTATAGTTTTTCATAAAAAGCCATTTACACATAAAAATAACTGAATTAAGGAGCACCAAGAGCACAATTCTCTAAGAGTGCAAATCAGTTTATAATGGGGTCAAACAACCATGACCTGAGAAAACATAGCTACAAAAGTAAAATGTTACAGAAGTAAAATGTTACAAAATGTTACATAGGAGGGGCACATGACCCCTCTCATCCTATGCTGGCTACGCCAATGGCCATGTCCATTGTATCAAATATTCAAATCCAGTTCTACCACAGGTAACCATTCAAATCCACTTCTTTCAGGCATTTTATCAAACACCTCACAAGCAGTCTACCACATTTCCCACACAAATATACAATTCTTTCAGGCATTTCATTAAACACCTCACAAGCAGTAGAGATTAATTAAGATTTTGCTCTTGGGAGTTGGAGCTTGAGCCATTTATCTATTATGTACGGGGAACATAAAGAACCCATTTGTCTATTATATTAAACTTTCGTTTGGGTGGGATTATATTCATTTGTTCATGGTTCTCTACATGTGCGTGATGGGCTGTGAGAGAGAGAGAGAGAGCATACCTGGACTGTGGTGGAACATGGGGAGGTGGGTTGTGTGGAACTGGGAGGTGATAAGAAGAAGATTTAAGGTCTTTGTTAAGGCAAAAATGGAGGGAAATGAAAAAGAGAAGAAGAAATCTGGACGGAAAGAGAGAAGAGAAGCAGTTTTTGGCGCAAAAGCTGATGTGGAGGAAAGTAGCGTGTCCTTGCTGCCTCGCCTCTAGTAGCCAGTGAAATGGAGGGAAGGTAAACTGACTAGGGTAGTAGAGAGGCTCTTGGAACACAAAAAAATTGGTTTTGGCTAGCTATAATAGCCAAGAGAGCTCATGTAGAGAGCCTCTTGGAGATGCTGTTACACAACCCATGAACTCAGGGCCCTGCTATGTAGATCATACTTAGCAAGTTGCTATGCCTTGAGTTTGAATGTTGTATTAAGCTCGAAAATATAATTCAAACTATTCATTGTTTATAGCTAGACGTGAGCAACAATCGTGTAGCAAATAAAGTCAATCGGATACAGGGCTGGCCTAAGGGTTTGGAGTGTCCTAAGCCTAGTCTAAAATTTTTGCCCTAAAGCCTCGATTGATTCGTGGATTAACTGTCTGGAATAGGACTAACTGTACCACTTCTCGAGGTATCCCACGTTTGGTTTCCAAATGACGCCTGGGATTGTTAATCCTGGTTATCCCTATATGGGGGTATTAAATAAACCCGGGGGGGGGGGGGGGGGGGGGGATTGAGTAAGATTGACAAAGATGAGATTGTTTATGAAAATATTCCGATGATATTCCAATTGTTCTAAAAAATTGTTTCGAACCAATATTTTTTAAAACACAAATTTTTTTTATAAAAAAAACTAATTATTTTTTTCACTCTTTTAAAAAAAAAACTATTTTTATAAAAAAAATTATCTCATAAATAGTCCCACGTGAATCAAACATGGGATTGGGTAACTTAGGAATGAAATTAATACTAGGATAAATAATCCGGGACCACCAATCTCAGAATTATTAATCCCAGCTATTTTCAATCCGCGAATAAAACGAGGCCTAAGAGTATAACACTTAAATAATTTTCAGTAACAATCATGATACGAGAGAGCTAATTCATTATATAAAAGATTTGTATTAGAAGTTTAAAAGATCTCTATTACTAATTTTACAAGCCAACAATGTAAAATTCTAAAGTATAAATTTTTTCAAATTTTTTTGTATGAAATTAAAGATCTCTTTTAGAAGTTTAATTTGGTGCAAAAAAATTATAATATTATACAATCGGATACAGGGCCGGCCTAAGGGTTTGGAGTGTCCTAGGCCTAGTCTAAAATTTTTGCCCTAAAGCCTCGATTGATTCGTGGATTAACTGTCTGGAATAGGACTAACTGTACCACTTCTCGAGGTATCCCACGTTTGGTTTCCAAATGACGCCTGGGATTGTTAATCCTGGTTATCCCTATATGGGGGTATTAAATAAACCCGGGGGGGGGGGGGGGGGGGGATTGAGTAAGATTGACAAAGATGAGATTGTTTATGAAAATATTCCGATGATATTCCAATTGTTCTAAAAAATTGTTTCGAACCAATATTTTTTAAAACACAAATTTTTTTTATAAAAAAAACTAATTATTTTTTTCACTCTTTTAAAAAAAAAAACTATTTTTATAAAAAAAATTATCTCATAAATAGTCCCACGTGAATCAAACATGGGATTGGGTCACTTAGGAATGAAATTAATACTAGGATAAATAATCCGGGACCACCAATCTCAGAATTATTAATCCCAGCTATTTTCAATCCGCGAATAAAACGAGGCCTAAGAGTATAACACTTAAATAATTTTCAGTAACAATCATGATACGAGAGAGCTAATTCATTATATAAAAGATTTGTATTAGAAGTTTAAAAGATCTCTATTACTAATTTTACAAGCCAACAATGTAAAATTCTAAAGTATAAATTTTTTCAAATTTTTTTGTATGAAATTAAAGATCTCTTTTAGAAGTTTAATTTGGTGCAAAAAAATTATAATATTATACGCGGAAGTATTTTATTTTATTTTATCCGAAGCAAATTGCAAAGGGTTAGAATAGTAACTACTAACTAGCACGCCCGGCATAAAATATGGATAGGGTATGATGTGTCCATATTTAGGGAGGGCAGAGGGTCCATATTTATGGCTGATATTTATGGAGGGTGCAAAAATTGCTACCAAACCAAGACATGGAAGTGGGGCCAGGCAAGCTAAGAGAGGCGCAAGCTCAGAGGGTCTACTATGACCCATCCAAACGGGCTGACGACAAGTGGTGTCTTGCTCATGCAGTAGAGCTCTTGATGTCTTATATTGTATTTCGGAATTAATGTTTCGTTTGTTTGGACGTAAAATATTTTTGGGAAAATGACCAAAACATGGTTTTTAAAACTAAATATTCCAATTTCATGGTAAGGTTTTTGGAAATGACCAATAACATGAGAAGGAAAAAAATAATTCCACATACATGGTACCAATATTTCGACTGACAGAAATACCCCCAGGTAAAAAAATCCCCAATAATTTCCCCTCCCCGTAAATTGACACCTTACGTCCACAATCTAACAAAACTTGCTCCGAGCAACAACAAAACTTGCTCTTTGTATAACCTTGTCATGCACTCTGTATGAAACCACAAGCACCAGACTGTTCTTCTCAGAAATTTTATTTCTTATTTCCTTAGGTTTTTAGATGGTATGAACCATGCATACAAGTCCATCCGTTCGACGTTCCATTGTCAGTGGGGTGACTTTTGCACTCTTTTTATAACATGAAAAATAATGTACTGTCACTGACACTGAAAAACTTGCTCCGAGCAAGAACAAAACATGCTCTTTATATAACACTGACGTGCATTGTGTATGAAACCACAAGCACCTAACTATTCTTCCCAGAAATTTTATTTATCATTTCCTTGGGTTCTTAGATGGCATGAACCATGCATACAAGTCCATCCGTTCGACGTTCCATTGTCAGTGGGGTGACCTTTGCACTCTTTTTATAACATGAAAAACAATGTACTGTCACTGACACTGAAAAACTTGCTCCGAGCAAGAACAAAACATGCTCTTTATATAACACTAACGTGCATTGTGTATGAAACCACAAGCACCTGACTATTCTTCCCATAAATTTTATTTCTCATTTCCTTGGGTTCTTAGATGGCATGAACCATGCATACAAGTCACTGACACTGAAAAACTTGCTCCGAGCAACAAAAAAACGTGCTCTTTGTATAAGCTTGACATGCACTGTGTATGAAATAAACAAGCACCAGACATATTCACCATTAGCACTTATAAACAAATTAAGCTACCAGACATATTCAATGTTCTTTCTCAATCTCACTTTTTGTATCAGGAAAACCACATTTGCTACTTGTATTAAAAAACAAGAAATAAGTATCAATTCCTCCAATAAGATAAACAAGAAGTGAAGCCAAAAACCCAGAAGAGTAAGAAAAACAAGAAACAAGTACTAATTCCTCCAATAATGTCGCATTTCGCCAAACCCGATTCCGACCTTGGGTTAGACTCACTCAGCAGCCGTTTACGAAACTCTCTAGCCTTCACCGACAACAACACCACCACCAACAAGTCGGATTTCAGAGAACTCGATCTGGGTTCACTGGTTTCACCCTTACGGACTCGTCACAACTCGTCCGGACATGCTCCGAGTGAACACACCTCCAACACGAGCAGTAGCTCGGGATCATCTGGATCCGGTCGAAATGGGTCCAACCAGGTTGCTCTTTGTTATTTGTTTTCTGATGTACCAAAGGGAGAAGAAGAAGAGGCGGTTATACTTCGAGAAGATGGAACCGAAGTCGGCAGTGGTACTGCTGGTGCTCGATTGCTGCCGGCGGTGGCTTTGATTCACACCATTGTTTATGCCCTCCTCTAGTCGAGAGAGAGAGAGAGAGAGAGAGAGAGAGAGAGAGAGCAAAGATGCACAGCAGAGAGAGAGGGAGATGGTGTTTGTCGTCGATCGATTTAGGGGTGGGGAAACGAATGGGGTTTAGTTTGGAGTAAGGGAGAATTACACGGGTATTTTTGTCAATGAAAGTCAAAAACACCATGTATGTGTCATATTTTTTTTCCTTCCCATGCTTCTGGAATTTCTGAAACCATGGTCATGTTTTTGGAATAAATTGCCCCAACCACCATGTTTTGGTCATTTACCCAATATTTTTCAATACATTTTTCATGTAAAATCAATTTGCCAAAAATAATATTTTCGCTTTCATTTTCCTGTGTTTGGTTGGTTGTTGAGGAAAAAATTTCAAAAACAAAAATTCCCAGCAGTACAACATAGCAATAAAAAATTCCTGGTACAGTTTTCGTTTTCCTGTGTCCGGTGTTCGTGTGGAGTGTGTGTGTGTGTGAGAGAGAGAGAGCGAGAGAGAGAGAGAGAGAGAGAGAGAGAGACAGAGTTGGGATCTGGTGTGTGTGTGTGTGAGAGTGAGAGAGAGAGAGAGAGAGAGAGAATTGGGCCTTTTTAAGGAAGAAACAGAGTTTTGGCATGGGACGAGAGACCTGGGTTGAGCGAGAACGAAAAGGGCTGGCAACCTTGGAAAACGACTTACGGATGATTTTCCAAAAAGTTATTTTCCTCCCAATGCAGGAAAAGATTTTACATGTTCCCGTCATTTTTACAACCAAACACATGAAAACATGTAAAATATTTTACCGGAAAATGTTTTACGTCCAAACAAACAGAGCCTAAGTCTCATTTTCCCTCTTCCATGTAAAAGATTAGGAACGAGGACGCGGGAAAAAAATGCGGACCTATGTTAAATGCTACTCCAAGACTACCTTCTCCGAAAGTCTTGATCACGGGCCCTCGAATTCAAACGGAAATGGAAAATTATATTTATAGTATCCAAAAAAGTAAAAAAAAAAGTCTTGTAGATAAGTGGTTGGGAGGTCATGTGGCAGCTATTAGATTTTTAAACCATAGAAAATCACGGCATTGGAGAAAAACTTGCATGCGGAAAGGGTACCGTCATGTGGTACCCGTCTATATGCATATGAGCCGTTCAAACATGTTTTAGACGAAATTTGTTAAGATTAATTTACATCCAAAATTTACAATAATGCCATTGTTCTATCTGGACTGTCCAAAATATGTTTGGATTGCTCGGATGCGCCAATGGATATGTAAATTTACAAAAATTTCATTATTCAATCTGGACTGTCCAAAATATATTTGGATTAATCGGATGCGCCAATGTATACCACGTGGCGGTACCCGCTCGGCATGCAAGTTTTTCCCATGGCATTGAGATCTCATATCAAAACTCCTATCAAATTTTTACAGTCGTACCAATTCACGGCCACAGAGTGCAAATTTGTTCACCTTCACTTAATGAGAGTGAACAAAACCCATCACTTTGATTGGTAGAAAATGTGTTCGGTCCATCAGAAGGTGATGTTATATGCTTACCAAAAAGTGATCGGATCCACCACAACATGATGTCATGCTTACCAAAAAGTTATGTAATTCTGTGAACTTCATATCTTTTGTACTAATCAGAATGAGAGTTTTGTTCACCCTTTCACGCTAGGGTCAATAAATTTGCCCCATTATGCTTCGGGAGCACTGAATAATTAGTCAGTATCAATCATACCCTCCTCTTCTTCAACACCAACACGCAGGCACACACCCACAGGGACTAGCTGCAGCAGAACAGAACACGAAAACCCAATCCATGGCGTCGTTCAACGTACGAGTACAGACCGTCTCTTTAACACCAGCCAAACCCACTCCACCAACAAACGCCACTCTCTCTCATCCGATCAGATCGCTCCCTCTCCTCTCCCTTCCCTCGTCCTCTCTCTTCCCCAACCTCTCTTCGTCTCTTAAACCCCTTCGCACTACTCCTCCCTTCTCCGTCAAAGCTTCTTCTTCGCCTTCCACCACCGTAGCCGAGTCCCGCAAGGTCCCTCTCTTTCTCTCTCACACACCTACACACACACGGGCACAATTGTAATATATATTTGAAGATGATTTGGTTATTGCTAACTAGTGTACGATTGAATTCGTGATCAGATTAAATCAGTTGCAACAAAGCCAATCGAAGGCCAGAAAACTGGAACAAGTGGTCTACGAAAGAAGGTTCCCTCCTCCTTTGTTTGTTTGGTTTTTCTATGTTGTGGGATTAGCACCCAATTTAAATCGTTAATGTAGACCTTAGCTACAAAATATAGATACTTATCATTCATTAGTAGGAGACGACCTTTATGCTAAAGAAAAGAAAAACAAGTACAAGCTTTAGGACATATATTGATGTCCGCTCATGAAGCGCGGATAGTAATTGATCAAATTCGCGGACGTGATGTTCTTACGAAGAAACACTTATCATACTAGAAGTCATGCCTTATCAAGCATATTGTCCTTTATGCTGGAGCAAATGATAGTTACACTCTGGGTTCTAATAAAACTAATTTAATAATTAGTAAAGCCGAAGTCAACGAGGGTACTGCTGTGAAGAAATTTAAAACTCGAGCTAGAGGATGTAGTTATCCGATAAAAAGACCTACTTGTCATATAAGTATTTTAGTGAAAGATATATCTTTAGATGAATATATAGAGACTATCACATGGTTAAAAAAACCTAGCATAAATATAAAGAATCAGGGTCAGCCTTGAGGCGAATTTAAGAAAATGAGGCCCTTTATGCATTTTACAAGCAACATGATGAAGAACATAAGCTGACTTGAAAAAATCAATATTAACTGTTCAGCGAGATAAAGTTTTTTTTATGATGCATATTGTAACAAAAATTAAGGTATTCATTGAAAGATCACTCTTTTTGCATTTTTATGGTCATAGAATCAATTTTCTCTTATCTGACATGCTCATTTCAGTTAAAAAAGAAAAGACATGCTCATTTTGAATTGCCGAAAGCTATATCACATTTTAGTCCTATATTTAAGGTATGCCATACAATTTTGTGGGCCCCTTATTTTAACAAATTTTTGGGGCCACAAGGTAAACGCCTTGTTCACCTTTGCTCAGGGTCGGTACTCATAGTAATGTTTTCTACGTAGAAGCTGATGTTGTACTCTTTTCAACTCAACAAAATATAGGGAATTGGTTTGGTTTGGTATGTGTGAGCTGAATCCGGTGATATCTTCTTGTGAGACGATTTTTTATTCGTGCTAGTGTGAGTGTGAGTGTGTATGTGTTTGGTTCATCACCCGGCATGAAAATTTGTTGAATGTGGATTCAATTTGTTGTATTTTTGTCAGGTTAAAGTGTTTATGCAAGAAAACTACCTTGCCAATTGGATTCAGGTTCGAATATCTATGTTTCTTCGAAGGTGATATTCTTTATTTTAGGATTTAGCGTATTGTGATTGTAATGATTCATTTTTTTCTTGCTATCAAGGCGTTGTTTAATTCATTGCCCCCTGAGGATTTCAAAGATGGGTTGTTGGTGTTGGGAGGTGATGGTCGATATTTTAACCGAGATGCTGCCCAGGTGCTTCTATGCATATTCGTAACTTGGCAAGTTTGACATATTTGGAATATTTACCTGAAAAAGTAGTGTAATGATCTTGCTTCTGAATTTTGCTATAATGACAGATAATTATTAAGATTGCTGCTGGGAATGGAGTTGGCAAAATATTGGTTGGCAAGTAAGTTAGAATTTTTATCCATTTAGTGCGGGTCCGCTGGATGAATTCCATTCTAAATTTCCTTTGTTTCTTAGATTTCTTATGATTCAAGTATGTACAGAGTCAGTGTTGAATGCAAGAGTGGTGTGACTTCTACAGTTCTACTAATAGAATCTCTTTCTGAACAAGCAAAACAGATTTTTAGATTGTCTGTGCCTATATTTGTTTGCCTTGACAGCCTTAATCCTTTGTGTGATTGTGGTTCTCTTGTGTCGCTTGGTGCCACTGGAGGACAAATGCCATACAAACATCAACCGTCACTGATTGTTTGTGGATGTCAGTATTTACAGTGGAAGTTGATCATAGATGGTTTAAAACCAACCCTAAATTATGAATTTGTGTACTTGTTGATATAGAACTTGAAGAGTAAATGAAGCAGAGAAAGAACTGTGAACTCATGTATCCTTTAAATTTTGAGAGTTTATCTTCAATTGTCAACACTCAGATGGACTTATGAAGTAAACATATGATTTGACTTTAGTCACATTTATACTAGTTGTTTGGGAGTATATTCTATCTGTAAGACTAAGTGAAGGTAAATACTGGAAACTCAAATATGAATTTGTGGTTCAATACGTTCAGATACAAATTTCTTTCCCTTTACTACATAATGGATCTGACCAAATGTATTTACTCGTCCTACAAAGACAAATGGTTCGATTAATTTGATGTCTCTTGTTATTAGATAACCATTTGAGTACTACTTAATTTTCTACATCATACAAGGAACTTATCACATCAGTTACAATTTCAGACATTCATGAGTTTTGGTTGGAGAAACTTAAGATGAAATATGATGGTTGCAGGGAGGGTATTTTGTCCACACCGGCTGTTTCCGCTGTTATCCGGAAGAGAAAGGTGAACATGTGTTTTTTTCTCTGTTTGCATCATCAGTCACCTGTGGCAAGCCCTTTTTAAGTACCTGTCTTTTCTCTTACACTAAAAGAATGTCGTTTTCGCAGGCCAATGGTGGTTTTATAATGAGTGCAAGTCATAATCCTGGCGGACCTGAATATGATTGGGGTATCAAGGTGAATTTTTAGTTTTCATAATCTCAGTCCTTAGACTAGGCTTAAACATTTCCTTCTAAACTAGGGCCATTTGATAAATTGTACTACCCTTCTAAGGTATCACATTTAGTTGGAACTAATAGAACTTCATTTTACAGTCACATTAAGATGATTTTGTAGTCAACTTATACTTTTCAGAAAATACATGAGTATCAACCAAAGGGTTAAAAAATATGTATAATTTGTAATGGACAATGAAGTTTATTTTGGTTAACAAACTCTGCTGGAAGTAGTTGATGGAATCATAAAATCTTTGCAGTTCCACTAAACATTTTCTGACAAGTGCTGTTCTTTTTGTTGTTCATTGTGCAGTTTAACTATAGCAGCGGGCAACCTGCACCCGAGTCAATCACTGACAAGATTTACGGGAACACACTTTCTGTATGTCTCTTCTCCAACATGTGTGATTGCAATTTGATGTTATCTGGTTTGCATGTTTATGAGAATATTGCTGCTTGCTTTTAGAAAAGGCAAATTCATAAGGTCTAAAAGTTCTAAACTTAGCATTCTAATTGAATGCGTGTTGGTTGTTATGTCACGTACCCTGCGATGATGATGATGATGATTGTTAAAGCGTCCAACTCAAAACCAATTGGCAATGAGTGGAGAGGCCGCTCATATACTAGACTCAGAGGTTATAATTAACCAATGTGGGACAAGCTCTAACACTCCCCCGCACGTGCGACCCCTGACCCGCACGTGGAGAGTTAAACAATGGATCCATAAAATTGGGATCACAACGAAACAACGTGCACTTATGGCTCAAACAACGGGGTAATAACCAAGAGAGTCTTGTCCAAAATCCTCCGAAAGCCTAGCTCTGATACCATGTTAAAGCATCCAACTCAAAACTAATTGGCAATGAGTGGAGAGGCCGCTCATGCTCATATACTAGACTCAGAGGTTATAATTAACCAATGTGGGACAAGCTCTAACAATGATGATGAGCTTATACCAAAATATCCTCAAATAAATTCGGAAAGTGGGTGTTAGCTGGGTTTGAAAAGTGGTAAATTGGTGAAATCGCTTCTCCTGAAAGATATTAATGTATCGGAGAGATATCTGTATCCAAGAACCTCCAAGTTTTCTCGATTCATTGTGCTTTCAGTTTTTTTTAATAACCCTTTTCTACATTCCATTTTGATATCTCAGTCGGTTTTCAGTTTTAAATATCACATTGTGAAATTTTGAGAGGGAAACAGAGCAATACAATTAATCTAAGACTACAACATTTGTGGACGCTCACATTGGCTCCATTGAGTTGGTAATAGTAATTGAACAATTAATTGCCTTAATAATTTGGTTTTCTTAGACCATAAACCTATACAATTTGTTTTCCTTCATAATTTCTAAAAACATTGTATTGAGAACCCTATGAGGTTACATGAAATCGTGGTAAGAGAAGAAGAATGAAACTACAAATTTATCATCGTTCTGCTGTATTTTCTTTTCCTTGTTTCCCATTGTAACCAAAAAGCGACATGATTTCTTTTTCATTTCCTTCTCGTTTTGTCCCAAATCCTTTAACCAAACAGGGAATCCATTTTAGTGAACTTTTTATAGTTTGCTTGGGTATAGCTGCTTACTTCCTTTAATTTTGATTTCTCTGGTGAGAAGACATTCAATTTGGGGTTGCTTGATTCAGAACTTTAAGCTCACACAAATCTTGCAGAAAATCATTGTAGTGCGCTTTTGAATCTACATACCGTGTACATTTTAGACAAGATGAACAAATTTTCCTCCTATGAAGAGAAAACAGAATGATCTGGAATTAGAGGTTTGGGCCGTTGGTTCTCAGTTGAGTGTCTTCTAAGTTCTAATTACAGTTTACTTGTTTGCTCAAATGAATACAAATTCTGAATGCTGACATGAGTATATCCTCTGGCTAATGCGACAGATACAAGGTGCAAACATTTGTATCTCGTGTAACATTAGATAGGACCAGTGAACATCTGAAACTATTTTAAACTTTCATGTAGCAGCACTTCGTGCTTTTGTTATGCTGCTTCTATTATTTTAATGCCACGTATTGTTTGAGAGGTTACTTTATCATTTTTCAGTGTTGCATATTCAGCTGCAAAGCTTAACTTTTTTCTCTTTTATTACCCTGCGTCGTATATTTTGCTGGTGTACATGTTTTGTCAGAATACTTTGGTGGTTGAATATTCTTTCTTCCTGGTTACTTGAAACTATTTTTTCCAGTGCACTTGTGCAACTTGCATCTCATCTGGTTTGAGTCTCTACTTCTAGTGCGCTAGATAGGTACATGTTTGAACATGATAACTGATTATTGGCCGAACTCATAAACAACAAGTTATTCATCTAAAGTTCAGATTGCACAAGTGTTATGCAGATATCTGAAATTAAGATGGCAGAAATCTCCGATGTCGACCTCTCTTGTCTTGGAGTTACAGAGTATGGGAACTTCAGTGTTGAAGTAGTTGATCCAGTTTCTGACTATTTGGAGCTGATGGAGGTGAGAAAAGTCTGCATGCTTGAAGTTTCCTTTGTTTTTCATATGACAGAGCCAATTAACCTTATGAGATTTTGCGCAGAATGTGTTTGATTTCTCGCTTATTAGGAGTCTTATTTCACGGGCAGATTTCAGGTATGAAGTAATATATGACTGAGTGGTAGTAACTAGCTTTTTGTGTATTATTGAGCGGTTCTTCTCCAATGACGTGGTCTCTCAATACTTCTTTTCCCCCCAAAATTGGAGATCAATGTGACAATTGACAACCATCATGATTATTGTTGAAAAGGAAAGAATATTGTAGCACATGTTGTAAATCAATTAGGCAATTAGACAATTAGGAAGATTGTAATTAGTCTAATTAGGTAGATAGCAATTTCCTTATTATTTCCTTTCCTAAATTATCTTGTACAGTCTATATATTGTGCCTCCTAGTGAGAAGAATACACATCAATTATAATCTTTCAACATGGTATCAGAGCGGGTTCCAGGAACCTGACTTTTCTTTCTCGTTACCTCTATCTTTTTTTGTCAAATTCTCTCTCTCTCTCTCAAATCGACCACAACCAAAACCTCTCTAACCCCAATACACCACCCTCGATCCAAACAAACAAACAAAAAAAAAAAAAAAAAAAATCCAGCCGTGAACAGTGCTCGCGTACACTGTAGCAGTCGTGAACAGTGCTCGCGCGCACTGTAGCAATCGTGAACAGTAACCCTAATCTCTTTCTGGCCCTCGATCAATCTTTCTGGAACTCGGTTTGTCTGTTAAGAGTGTTCTTCAGGCTCTACATCAACCGGGTCCCCTCTCTTTGCACTTGTCAATCCTCTGGGTACCAACTCCTCTCCTTTTGGCTTGTGTCTTTAT
Organism: Vaccinium vitis-idaea; assembly: GCA_963854785.1. Classification (NCBI taxonomy): domain Eukaryota; kingdom Viridiplantae; phylum Streptophyta; class Magnoliopsida; order Ericales; family Ericaceae; genus Vaccinium; species Vaccinium vitis-idaea. The sequence continues at coordinate 30,054,892 of OY978220.1, read as the reverse complement.
CTCTTGAATCTACTATGGGTGATAAACCTAAGCAAACAGACACTGCTGAAACCTCTGAAACTAAGGATATTGTTAGGGATTATCGCCGGTCTCTAACCACAATCAACTCCGCCCTAGCTGCCCCCACAAACTCTCCTGCTTTATCTTCTGGACATTTTGGGAATCGCAATCTCTCCCACAATCGTGGTAGTTCTTCTAAGCGAGGTGGTCGTCATGGAGGACGTGGGGGGCGTGGTGGTCGTGGCACCAAGAAGTGTACTCATTGTGGTGCGACCAACCACGATATTGAATTCTGTTGGAAGCTGCATGGCAAGCCAGCTTGGGCTAATCAGGCTACACTTGAGGGGGAGCCATCTGCTCTTGCTCCTACTCAGATTACTATGTCCAAGACAGAGTATGATTCTATGATTCAAAGGGCCAATGCATCTTCTTCTTCTTCCACTGCAATTCATGCCACCTCAGGTAATACGTGTCTTCATTCCTCTTCTCGTAGCACTCCTTGGATTCTCGATTCTGGCGCATCTGATCATATGACAGGTGATTTGTCTCTTTTGACTGATGTTGTTACTCCTTCTGTTAAGACTTATGTTACTATTGCCGATGGCATTAAGGTTCTTGTTCAAGGCATTGGTACATATCGTTCATCTGGTCTTGTTTTTCAGCCTGTCTTATATTTGCCACAATTTCCGTTTAATCTTCTTTCGATTCTTAAAATGTCTCATACTCACCAGTGTTCTATCCTCTTTTCTCCTTCTCATTGTGAGTTTCAGGATCTCAAGACAAAGGGGATGATTGGTGGGGGGTATGAGAAGAATGGTCTGTATTATCTTCAAGAGCAGCAACAGCAACAGTCATCTAGTCCTTCTGCTTTACATTCTACTGTTACACCTTATCAGTGGCACTGTCGTCTTGGGCACCCATCCTCGGCCAACCTTCGCAAGCTGGTTCCTAGTTTACCTAGTTTTTCTCCTTTTAATTGTGACACATGTGAACTTAGTAAACATCGTAGAGTTTCTTTTCCTTTAGGAACTGAGTCACCATGTGTAGAACCTTTTGCATTAGTTCATTCTGATATTTGGGGACCTTCGCGCACTACGAGTTTGTGTGGTGCGCGCTATTTTGTCACATTTATTGATGATTTTTCTCGTTTAACATGGGTGTATCTCCTCAAAGATAGGTCTCAATTATTTTCTGTTTTTTCAGTCTTTCATGCTGAGATTGTCAACCAATTTAATGCTAAATTACGTATTTTGCGAACTGACAATGCCCAAGAATATCTTTCTCGTCCATTTAGACAGTTTAATGAAACTCATGGTATTATTCATCAGACTGCGTGTGTCACTACCCCTCAACAAAATGGGGTTGCAGAACGGAAGAATGGGCCAGTTTTAGCCGTAACTCGTGCCCTTATGCTTCACATGAACGTTCCAAAACATTTTTGGGGATATGCTGTTCTTACCGCAAATTATCTAATAAATCGCACCCCTTCTCGGGTTTTGCATGGCAAAATTCCTTATCAGGTCATGTTTCCTGACAAGGATCTTTACATTCTTCCCCCAAAACTTTTTGGTTGCGTGTCATTTGTTCATAATCTCTCTCCAGGTCGTGATAAACTTGATCCGCGTTCTTACAAATGTATTTTTCTGGGTTACTCTCTGACACAGAAAGGATACAAGTGCTATAGTCCCTCATTACGGAAGCACTTTGTAAGTGCTGACGTGACTTTTTTTTGAAAATATCCCATATTATTCTCTTGAGGGTACTCAGTTGACACCATTGTTGGCACCACCTTGTCTTCCTGAGATTGCTCAGTTACCGGCTGACCATGGTCTTTCTGAGACTGCTACTCGACCATCAATTACACAGGTATATGTTCGACGTTCTTCTGCTGCCGCTACTCCTGTTGCACCTCCGGATACAGCTTCTGTGCCCACACCATCTCCTCAAGCATCTTCAGATCCGACACTCGATCTTCCTATTGCTCACCGTAAAGGTATTCGCTCCTGCACTTCCCATCCTATCTCTCAATTTGTGTCCTATGATCATTTGTCTCCCTCTTTTCGCGCTTTTTTTGTGTTTTTGTCCTCTGTTACTGTTCCTAAGTCTTATCAGGAGGCTCTTTCTCATCCTGGATGGCGTTCTGCTATGGAAGAAGAGATGCGCGCTTTGTCACTGAATCATACTTGGGATCTTGTTCCCCAGCCATCTGGAGCACATATTGTTGGTTGTCGTTGGGTGTTTGTCATCAAACACAATTCTGATGGTACTCTTGATCGTCTGAAAGCTCGTCTTGTGGCCAAAGGTTTCACTCAAACCTATGGGCTTGACTACACTGAGACTTTTTCTCCAGTTGCCAAGCTCAATTCTGTTCGCATTATTATCTCTCTTGCAGCCAACCTTGATTGGCCTCTCCATCAGCTTGATGTCAAGAATGCTTTTCTTCATGGAGATCTCTCTGAGACAGTTTATATGGCTCAACCACCCGGTTTTGAGTCCAAGGGGGAGTCTGTGTGTCATCTTCGCAAATCTATTTATGGCCTCAAACAATCTCCTCGGGCTTGGTTCGATAAATTCAGCAGTACCGTCGTGTCTCATGGTATGACACGAAGTCAAGCTGATCACTCCGTCTTCTTTAAAAGGACCACCAGTGGTATTGTGATTCTCGTAGTCTATGTGGATGATATTGTCATTACAGGGAGTGAAAATGATGGGATTCAGGTATTAATTCGTCACCTTTGTTCCAGTTTTCTCACCAAGGATCTAGGCAAGCTTCGGTATTTTCTTGGCATTGAAGTGGCTCGTTCTAAAGCAGGCATCAGTTTATCACAACGGAAATACACTCTCGATCTCTTGAAAGATACAGGTTATCTTGGTTCTAAACCTGTAGCTACTCCTATGGAGACTAATCATAAGCTTATGCCTGACGATGGTGAGTTGGTTGACGATCCTGAGTTGTATCGGAGACTTGTGGGTAAACTTATTTATCTCACTATCACTCGACCCGATATCTCCTATGCAGTCAGTATTGTCAGTCAATTTATGACTTGTCCTCGAGTTTCTCATATGGAGGCTGTTGTTCGCATCTTGAAGTATCTTAAAAATGCTCCTGGACGTGGACTTCTCTACAAAGCGTCTGGACATCTTCGTATCGAAGGGTATACGGATTCTGACTGGGCAGGATCTCCTGTTGATCGTCGTTCTACCACTGGTTATTGCACCTTTATAGGTGGCAATCTTGTGACTTGGAAAAGTAAGAAACAGTCTGTTGTAGCACGTTCTAGTGCTGAAGCAGAGTATAGAGCAATGGCTCATACCACTTGTGAGTTGACTTGGTTGCGTACACTTCTACATGAGTTTGGGTTTCCAGTACATGATCCAACTCCGTTATATTGTGATAATCAGGCTGCTATCCATATTGCTAATAATCCAGTGTTCCACGAAAGGACCAAACACATTGAAGTTGATTGTCATTTCATTCGGTCGAAAGTGGAGTCAAAAGAGATCAGCACGCCTTTTGTTCCTTCAGGCTCTCAACTTGCTGATATTTTCACGAAGGCTCTTCCCAAGGCTTCCATTGATTCTATTTGTCGCAAGCTAGGAGTATACGATGTATATGCTCCAGCTTGAGGGGGAGTGTTGAAAAGGAAAGAATATTGTAGCACATGTTGTAAATCAATTAGGCAATTAGACAATTAGGAAGATTGTAATTAGTCTAATTAGGTAGATAGCAATTTCCTTATTATTTCCTTTCCTAAATTATCTTGTACACAGTCTATATATTGTGCCTCCTAGTGAGAAGAATACACATCAATTATAATCTTTCAACAATTATAACAAGGTTATCGGACTAACTGGTCAACTAATATAGGGAACTGAAATTAACTTTCCCTATTTTATCCTTTGCTGTTTTGTTAAACAGAAAGAGTCCATGGGGTTATTTTCCTGGAAATTTGAGCTTTAAGTCATTTACATATATGCCTCTCAAGGAATTCATCTCCTCTGTGCCCTCAAACCCTACTTTCAAAAGTTTTATCCCAGTTTGCCATGAACCAGATCTCTGTTTCATTTTATTCTGCTTCCTTGTTGAAGTCTAACCATAGAGAGAGCCGGAGAGTGGAATTGTAAGTTGCTGAACTATTTTGCAATTTTTTTTTTCCTTCTTCAGGTTTATATTTGATGCAATGCATGCAGTTACAGGTGCTTATGCCAAACCCATCTTTGTCGACAAGCTAGGAGCGAGTTCTGTATGTCGGACATGTTCAATATATTTTGATAATCGCAATTTCCTAGCATTGAAGTTCGCTAACAAAGATATTTGAAACCTTCATGTAGGATTGCATTTCAAATGGAGTGCCTCTTGAAGATTTCGGGCATGGTCATCCAGATCCCAATCTCACGTAAGAAAGTTACACTTCTTGCGTAGTTGAGTCACGCCATTTATAGCAAATGGACAAAAGCAATAATCATTCGACTTGTTCCATGAAACAGATATGCTAAGGATTTGGTTGACATTTTGTTTGGTGAGAATGGCCCTGATTTTGGGGCTGCAAGTGATGGTATGTTGGAAAATTGAACGAGCTTGAACTTACATCTATTAGTTTTTACCCTTTACTGTTTTCACCAGATTTTGCATAAGTTCCCAAATACAACTTCATTTTGTATAGTATGTGAACCTGACTGTGTTCTGAAAAATAAAGGGAGCAAAGAGGGAAAAATGAGGAGAAATATTACTGAACGTAAGTTAAGAGTTGCAACATTTTCAGCAATGATTGAGGAGTCACCACTTTTACGTAGATCAGATAAATGAACCTGACTATACAGAACCATTTCTATTATCACACTCTCTGCACTAGGCACTAGCATATTCGTTTGCCTTATTGTGGGTAGGCTGAGTCATTGCAGTAGAGTCTCCCTTCTTGCCATCAGTCAGATCTGTTCTGATGTCTAAAGAACACATTCAGTCTTTTTGTTGGCAGAAGATATCACAAACGCAGATCATCGTAATGTCTTCATACACGAGCTCCTCGTCAAAATCAAGTTCCTTGCTTTGCTACTCAACATTATACGTGTGTTGTCTCCGTACCCAGCTTTGGCTTCATACACCTAGACACGCTCCCGCGCGGATACCTGTATCTGAGTCCATGTAACATAGTGAAGCACTATGTTGGATAAGGCTCAACCTCAACTAGCTCAATAAACTCATCTATGTTCTTGCTGAACCACTCATCTTTCTTGGTTCTCTGATGCAATTATAGAGTCCAGTTCATATATTCATTGCTACTCCGTCGTAATTCGTATATTCTTACATGCTGGACTCTCACAGTCTCATCATTCAAACCGAGACCAATATCATGCACAATTAATATTTCTGTTAGAATATTTGTATTGATACTAGCCATTGTCATGCTTCAAAACTTCCACATGGAGACAACGGCCGTCTTGTCAATTCAGTTAAGAATGCTAGTGGCAAGAAGCTATTCAGATCTGAGCATTATATCTTGGGATTTATGCGTGTCATTTTGGTGTCGCATCGCATATTGTATGGGAGTAAGGATTTGATTGTAGAATTAAGGTTGTGGATGCTAGGAAGTTCTGATGAAAAAAAGCAACAAAGATTCAAGGTGGTTAATGGTTTATTTGTAAAAAGACACAGGCAGGATATATACTTGGCAGTACCTTGAATTTAGTCCCTTCACTGGTGTAAATATTTTAAATGTTTTGTCAACCACTGTCCTCTACGATTGTGGAGTAGAAGTTTTATGTTGGACCCAAATGTGGTGAGATATGATTATTATGATTATCCAGGTGATGGTGACAGAAACATGATTCTTGGTCGAGGTTTTTTTGTCACTCCATCAGACTCGGTTGCAATTATTGCAGCCAATGCCCAAGAAGCCATTCCATACTTCCGGGGTGGCCCTAAGGTAAGTTTTTTTCTGCTGCTTTTACTTTTTCCCTTTACTTTTTCTTCCTCTAACATAAACAGAACTCTTCGTCCTTCCAATCTTGTAGGGTTTAGCTCGATCAATGCCAACAAGTGGTGCTCTTGATCGTGTTGCTGAGAAGTTGAATCTTCCCTTTTTTGAGGTTTAGTACTTTCTTATCTCTTTTATCAAGATGACTTGGATAAGTAGTTTCCTAAGAATAGCATGCATGACATTTATAGGCTCTTCCAAACTACGTTCTTAAAAATGGGCATATGTTCTTTTCAGGTCCCTACAGGTTGGAAATTCTTTGGGAATCTTATGGATGATGGAAAACTGTCAATCTGTGGGGAAGAAAGTTTCGGAACAGGCTCTGATCACATTCGTGAGAAGGATGGCATATGGTACATATTATTGTCTAGTGAGATTTTCTTCTTATGCGGTGTTAGCCAACTGTGTCTGGCCTATCATTGCAAGTAGTTTCATTGTCTAAACAAGACTGAGCTAAGTCAAATGCCAATTGAAATCTAACTGGGATTAGTAAGATTCTGGCTCAGATTGGAACCACACTCCATTGATGTTTTTCTTATGTCTGAAAATGCTTTTTATTTCTGTTTTGGTTCTTGCGGCTAAATCTAGGTTTTATGATCTAAATAAGACTGACCTGATTCGAATGTTTATGTGAAATTTGGACTGGGATTCATAAACATAACTAGGTCACTTCTGTGGAAAACATATACTCCGTCTGACATATTCACTGCGGTATAAACTCTATATTTCGTATTGACAGGGCTGTGTTGGCTTGGCTTTCAATACTTGCATATCAAAACAAGGATATATCTCCCGGCGAGAAATTAGTTTCTGTCTCTGACGTTGTAAAGGAGCATTGGGCTACGTATGGAAGAAACTTCTTTTCTAGATATGATTATGAAGTAAGCTTTAGTATAAGGATGTACCATGAATTGTATTGCAGCAGCTTGAACCTTTTAATTAGAGTGGAGATTCAGCGTTGTTCCGAGCATCAATATCCTGATGTTAACTCCATATTCAGGAATGTGAATCTGAAGGAGCCAACAAAATGATAGAGTATCTTAGAGATCTGGTTTCTAAGAGCAAGCCAGGTGATAAGTATGGTAAGTTTGGTTTCTTCAAATGTATCTCAACGTGAAGTTTTTATTTCTATTTAGATGCTAAGGATGGTTCCTGTAATAGGAAGCTATGCTCTTCAATTTGCAGATGACTTCACATATACTGATCCTGTAAGTTCAAGCACTTCAGAATATTCTTATCATTTGTAAAACTAGTCAATTCTCCTATGTAATGAAACCTCAAGCTACTGCTCTCTGGATTTGTCTGTTTCTAATCTTGCGCATTTGTACAGGTAGATGGCAGTGTGGCATCCAAGCAAGGTGTTCGCTTTGTGTTTAGTGATGGATCCAGGATAATATTTCGCTTATCGGTAATGCATAGTTTAACTAATTTATTCTTCGTTCTCTTATTCTTTCTTCCCTCTTCAGGATCCATCTATAGAGAACTAGTTCCGCTACTAAGACTCATACTTGTGCTTTTTGTATAGTGTCATTATGAATTTCCACTTTGGATAGATTATGCATCACGAAGGTGGAAATGATTGAGTATTTGGAATTTGCAGGGGACAGGTTCAGCTGGTGCAACTGTGAGAATGTACATTGAACAGTTCGAGCCGGATGTTTCAAAACATGACATGGATGCCCAAACTGCACTGAAACCATTAATAGGTTAGTTCATTTGTCATTTCAACGAGCTTACTTAGCCACATACTCACGTTTTTGTTTGGGTAACGTCCTTAGATCTGGCGCTCTCTGTATCAAAGTTGAAGGACTTCACTAGAAGGGAGATGCCTACAGTTATTACATAGATCTAAGTGTCTGATGTCAATCTCACACAATGAAGCTGCATTAGTTCAAATGTCGAATCAGGTTGGGCATCACCCCATTTTGTTTCCTTGCATGTTACAATATTTATGTGCTTCTAAAGGAAAATTTTGTGCCAGTTGCCCATTTGCAATCTCTCACTAAACATAATAATCAAACATTGTAAATATGTTGATGTACATGTATTGAAATAAATTTTTGATCTCTTCATTGTAGTTTTGATGCTAATTAAGCATTTCATTCATGATGTACTTATTAAATCACCAATAGTCCCAAAAGCTTAAGCTGTTAGGAAATGGGCTTAACAATTTATTTCAAATTATCTTACACCCTCCCTCACATAGTCACATGCAACCCCGTCTTGCATGTGCGGATGCAAATTTTCATGGACAGAGCGAAGTAGAATATGAAGGGGAGAAGTAGAATGCAAACCGGGAACAAATGCAAACAGAGAGACTTGAGCTTAACCTTTTGTCATCTAGAATTACGATCGTACGCAAAAAGACAAAGTCAATTGTCATTAAATCCTCACATTTGTGAACTTGAGCTTTGGCCTGTTTGTGCAGTATGTTGTTGTGATGAACACCGTGCAGATTTTGGACAATACGGACACTATCCAACATAATTTTGTTACACAGAATTGGGTCTTTTGTTTCTGTACAATCTTTGTCGTACAGTCTCTAGGTCAATTGACATTGTTAACTGAATGGAAGCTAGCTGCTTAGAAATTTGCCACTTATTTCGTCCTATTCTAGAACTGTAAGTTCTTATCATTGATCTCACCGTTTAAAAATCTAATCACGTAGGCTTTCATTTTCTCACATGAAAAAAGTTCTCTACCGCTAATGTATCTCAAACTTTTCCAGAGCATTATATGGTTGCTGCCCTATTCTTATGCCAGCTTCGCAAGACTTTTTCAGTCTGCATCTTTTCACTTCTCAAAGAAAGAAACAAGATCAAAACTAATGATTTTGTGCCTTTTCCCTCTTGTCCTCCAGTTAGACCCATCAATTGTAAGGTAGACCAGACTTAATTCAAGAATGGGTAGTCTTAAACCCTAGCTTTGAGTTTGACCATATACTGCAGATTATGAGAGAGCATGTAAGTTGCTGTCATTGGTAGGATGAACAATTCTCAGCTCAACAGTGACACTGCTACTTATGTATCCGGATCAATTGGAAACCCTGAGACATTGTTCTAAAAGTCAGCTGCCTAGGCCGATTAGTCCCCACACAGGCGCTAGGCGGTGATCCAACACCTAGAGTAGGCAGCTGACTTATTGGCACCTAGTCCCGCCTAGGGTGCTAGGCGCCGATTAGTCGGCACCTAGGCACTAGGGCCCCTTTCCCGCTCAACTAGTGCCTAGCGATTTTGAGATCATTGCCCTGAGTCAAGTAAGGAAGCTCCAAATCAGGTGGGCTGTGACTTTATTGTCCTTTCTTGACTAACTAGTCCTCACTGGCCCATTGAAAGCTTCCCAACAGTCAGTTGCAATAGCACGTGCCCATTGCACCCATTATCATGACAACTTTGATGGGCCATATAGAACATTCTAGCCTTGTGTGTGCTTGAGTACAATTGGTTTCTTGATGGTTAAGCATTACCTCACCTGGTGGCTTTTTGCTAGTCATATCTCCATGATCAAGTTCGTCCAGTTGCAAATCCCCACCTCCACTTGTGGGAAGCCTAGTGTATAACCAGGACAAGAAAGAGGACAAGAAAGATCACCATCTTCACCTCAAAAAGTTTGTCCTGCAGTTCCACTGAGTTTTCTCCCCATATGCCATAATTCATTAGCAGGGCAAAAATTAACTCCTTCAGCTCAACACTCCCAAGTGACATGTTGGCGCAACATGCACTCATACGTGATATAACTTGTGGGGTGGGTCATTTGTCCTCGATGATTTGGAAAGGTGTTCTTTCTTTCTTTCTTCTTTTTTTTTTTTTTTTCCCTGACTTGACATTGTTTCGTATTGTTATCAGACTAAATTCCCTTTTTCACGAAGGGGACATATCTCTGGAGACGGATTCAGTGAGGTGTTGGCATCTTTCGGGAAAAGCACCAAGCCCTAGACTCCATAGGTTTTGTTTCCGTGCTAATGGAATGTGTCATGATCTTTTCAAATTTATAGAACCATAATTTATTCCATCGTTTGATGGTTCAATTATGGTCCATGAATAATTTGTAAATGGTATAACTTATACAGCTCTGTGTTGGAAGCAACCACTGTATTTTTCACTTAGATTAGTGTGGTAAAGTATAACGTGCAAGGTAGTTAGGATAGAGAGCAAATGTGAAGGAGATTTGGTAATGTCTTTATAGATAATAGTTGTGGGGAGAGTTTTGGTTTGGACAGTTCTTGTTAGGTAATATTACTGTTAAGTGCTACCTTTGGATCCTTTGTTTCTTTTGGTCATGTGTCAAAGTTCCTGGAGTAGGTCATATGGCCTGTATAATCCATTTCAAGGGATGCCATTTAGCAAAAAAATTTTTTTACTGCCATTGAACTCATTTGTATCAAGGGGAAAGGAAAACGAAACAATCGCAAGTTAGGTATGTTTCTCACAAGTGGAGAAACACAAACAGTAATAATATACACGGGGAGACACAAACAGTTATACATGACCACGTAGATTTATGCACTCGTAACATATGCATATCCAGTAAATAGACTGTCAATTAAATAGACCGCTGATAAGCAAAAATGGTTTTGCTGCCTAAGATGCCAATTTTTTTTTTTTTTGGGTAAGTAACCCCCTGTATGTATCAATCTATGTTTGCTCTTAGAGGAGCTAGGTTAGGTAGATGAAAGTGTGGCACTGAACAAATTATCCTTGAAAAAGACATGCCTAGAACCAACCAAACAGGCTCAATGGCATGTTGCCAGAAAAAGGGAAAATACAATGTGCAAGGGACTTCACTGTTTGCACAGAAAACGCTAGAAGATTATTGTGGGGTTTTGATTTTTTTTTCCTGGAAAGGAGAAGAACTGATTTCCATAATTGGAGATCTGACTAGGTGTTGAGGTACTTCTCTAGCAACAGGGCAACAAACTTTTACAACCACTGCCACCATAGTTGAAGAACCATAGCTGTTTTAAACCACCAGAAAAATCCAAAACCCAAATCAATTGAGATTGTCTTTGCTCCCCATCTTTAATAAGATCTAATAAATCCCTTACTACAGACCCACCAATAAATAAATAATGGTGTAGACAAGAGAAAGTAAGCCATCTTTTAGTGGATAAAGACTAGAGGATAGAACTGTGTTTGTCCTAAATTGTGACACACCCTCGTGCAATTAACTTTAGTTGCAAATAGTCCAAAGATCCAACCTTATTGGGTCAATTAGTTTCATGGGATTTTGTTCTTGAAGAGAACTCATTTGCCCCACCTTTTGTCTGGATGACATTGTGACCACTCCACCATCATGTTAGTTGCCTTGGTGATGGACATTGATGTTCCCTCCCTCTTCCCCACCTATTCCAATCTCTTAGTGATCAATTTGGGATGTTTGATTGTAGTGGACATGTGTTAAGAAACTGATACTTTGATGTGGAGAATTATTTAGGAATAATTTCGTGACTTGATGTACAGGCCCAAGTTGTCAACCTGCACGTTACAAATGCAGATGTACATATAGACAATATAAACACACATAATTACAGAACAAAAATGTTTAGGATATACATAAGGGAAAATTTCAAAAAGACCCCTGAACTTTCTGACAATTAGCGATTTAACACCCGGACTTTAACCACTAACAAAACCACACCCGAACTTTATATTCCGTCAACAAAAAAACCCCTGCCATCCAATTCCGTCACGTTTTTAACTGAGGAGGCTTAATGGATGGACTTAACATCGGTTTTGTCCGTTAAGTGCCCAAAACGACGTCGTTTTGGGCATAACTCAAAAAAAAGAAAAAGTTTAGGGGTTTTTTTTGTTGATGGGCACTTACAAGATTAAGATCCTATAATCTTAATGAAACCTTAAACGATTGGATCGGGCACTTACATATATCCTATTGAGTTGAATTTTTCAGGGCTAACTCAAAAAAATATTTTCAAAATAATCAACGGTTTGGATCGTTCGTGTGGGATCCCGGAATGGGACCCACACATGCTACGACCATATTAGTATTGGATGCGAAATTATATAAGTTTTTTTTTTTTTACGTGTCTATAGTCCAACTTTTCTAAAACTTTACCATGATCACACGTATTAAAAAGTAAAAAGAATTCAGTAAAAACAGAAGAATACATCAATAAAATTAAATAATCTAAGTATCAAGTCAAAGTTGGAATTTTTTTTAATATTTTTAAAAAAATTCTACAATTTGCCAAGTTTTACTTTTCAAGTGTGTCTACAGTAGATGTATCCAGAAAAATTAGTAAAATTTTTGGAAAAGTTGGATTATAGACAAAAAAAAAAAAAAAAAAACTTAATTCAATAGGATATATATATATATATATGTGTGTGTGTGTGTGTGGGTCCCATTCCGGAATCCTACACGAACGATCCAAACCGTTGATTATTTTGAAAATACTTTTTTGAGTTAGCCCTGAAAAATTCAACTCAATAGGATATATGTAAGTGCCCGATCCAATCGTTTAAGGCTTCATTAAGATTATAGGATCTTAATCTTGTAAGTGCTCGTCAACAAAAAAGCCCCTGAACTTTTTCTTTTTTTTTAGTTATACCCAAAACGACGTCGTTTTGGGCACATAACGGACAAAACCGCTGTTAAGTCCATCCGTTAAGCCTGCTCAGTTAAAAACGTGACGGAATTGGACGGCAGGGGCTTTTTTGTTGACGGAATATAAAGTTCGGGTGTGATTTTGTTAGTGGTTAAAGTCCGGGTGTTAAATCGCTAATTGTCAGAAAGTTCAGGGGTCTATTTGAAATTTTCCCTATACAGAATTCCGATTCTTGGTAAAGAAAACCTCAAAAATAAGATATTGATGAATCCACAAGGGTGAATCTCAATAAGTTTAGATCTGGTGCTGAAGATTGTACTTTCTTTCCATGGGCAAATTTTTCTGACCAGGAAGGGAAATCCTAATGTCTTACTAAAACAAGGTAAATGCTGGGTGAAGAATAAGTTTTTCAATCAAGGAAAGTGGAAACGAAAAACAATATTTGCATATACAATAACAGAATTTGCAGAATGTAGTGAAACACTGTAGAACTGGAACACAGAAGGACAAATAATTTTTTTGGCATAGAGAAGTTCAATTGCCCAAAGAGTTAAATCCTTACGTTTTGTGAGAACTTTCAGACCAGAGTAGATCCCCCATCGTTAATATTTCTCTAAAATTCATGCCGTAGACGAGTATTGGCATCTATGTGATATTGGATAGAGCTCTAGTCATTAGAATTGTTGCATATCACAAAATCTATATAACAAGGAAGTTTTGGCTTTAATGTCTTGAAATGGTAGCTCTATAATCTACTGGACTTCTGTTTTGTCTCCTCCATTCTTTCTGCAAGTTGAATCTTCTCACAGCATACAACATTTTGAGACCCAATGATGACATACACATAAGAATGGTACTCGAAATTAGAAGTGGATCAGAACATTTTCGTTCTAGTATAGGATCAAATGTTCATTTTTTCTTTTCCTTTTTCTCTGATAGATCCCAAACCAGTTTTGGTGGTAAAACTCTAATAGCATCAATCATGATCTGATTTTGATGATTTTCACTGTGAGAAACATGTGGTGGTTCGCCAATCGCCATAGAGGATATGCTCAGGGGACAATCAACTAGATGTAACTGTTTATGTGCGTAACTGTTGACAATCTTCTTAGCTACTGGTCAACTTATCTTCTGAGTTTTTAAGAGTTAATAGTCATTCTCCACAAGATCTTGTCTGTTTATGCTATATCCATGTGATTGAGGATTTCTTGTCATTTCATTCTATTGCATATTGACATGATACCATCATCAGGATCATTACATGAATTGCTCGACGTTACTGACATTTACTCTTAATATTGTTGGTTCCATCTTTCTTTACCAAAAAACCATATTTAATGCCCCACTTTTCCTGCCCGATAGATGTCGTAAATATGATTTTGAAATCACAAATCTTGTTGGACTGTGGTGTTGATACTCCTGAGTTTTTTTTTTTTTTCCACTGCTGACAAAATCTGAATGCAGTGGTCGTCATACCATGTGTCTGTTCTTTTCTGAAGATTTGGTGGAGTTTGTCCAAACGAGTCGAGTGGTTTAATTACGATTTTTATGTTGTAGGGTTTTGTTACGGTTAACATTTATAGTTAAAAAAACAACAGTTAGTTAGTGGCCAACCCTGTTTTTATGACACATTTCTGCAGAACAAGACATTTGCTTTTCAAACCAATTCTATCGAAATCAACCCTTTTTCCCTCTTCTAAAAGGCCAGAACAAGCACCAGTGGGGATTGTCTGTGTGCCCATTTTCTTAAAAACTTTCAACAGCTCCCACCACACCACCTAATTATGGTACATACTGTGGCAAAAAGTAACCGGTCTAACTTATGGATGACGACCGAATATCTACTATTTATGGTAAAAGGTTACATGCCATGCACCCCCTAATTTTAGCCTTGAAATCCAACCTGGTCTGGTCTGGTCTGGTCTCTCACCTTTGAGGGGGGTCTACTACGTATACGTCACCGGGGGTACCAATAACTAAAAGGAGATCGACTTATTTTCATAGATTTGAACCCTAAACCTCCGATCAGAAAAGCCATGGGGTACAACCGAACGACATCTTAAATCCTTCTAACAAGCCATGGGGTACAACCGAATGACATCTTAAATCCTTCTAACAAGCCATGGGGTACAACCGAATGACATCTTAAATCCTTCTAACAGGGTTAGGCAACTCACTACAGACGCCGACAGTTGGCGTTGCACTCTTGGCTTTCTGTTTCAATGACATGATATCCTTAAAACTTCCATTGTTTCTGTCAAGAAGCTTGATGATGAGAACTGAGAAACTCATCTTCCTCATGCTGCTGTCATTTTGGTGACTTCAAGTCTATAGTCAAACCGCTCAAAGCAACCTGCATGTATAGTAGATGACGGTTATTTATTTGTTCATATTATTATCCTATAGGATTCACAATGCGGAATGCTAAATTTTGTGCTAAATTAATTGGACTTGTTAAATGGATTGATATGGGTATCCATTCGCGAGTGATCGCTACGAAGGAATTGATTTAATAGCTCAAACAGGAGGGACGCGGGGGCCTGTTGTGTGTAGTGAGTCCTATCTGGCCGTCCATCTTGGCACCGACGGCTCGGATTTAATCTGAACTCTAAATGATCTGAGCCGTTCATTTTTTGGATTAAAACCTGAGCTTTTATTATCGAGATGGACGGTCGGATGTGTTCACTACAATCCTGTAGTGAGCCCTTCACAAAAGAGAATTATGTGCTGATAAATTTCAATTCTCATCAGTAGTTGATGATGGACTAAATCCACAACACTGGTTGAGTAATCCATAGTAGTATTCACCTGTACTTTACAGTACACGAGAGATAATTATGTGCATCTCCTGGATGTATACTAAATTACAATTATACCCTGTGTGTTATAATTTGAGGCCCGCTATATTTAGTACTATAAAGTTCCAAATTAAAGGAGTAGAACTAGCGATATTTAATGGGTCATGGCAGTTACACTGGAATGTAAATAAGCTAAGAAAAGATAGGAAAAACACATTTTCATTGCACTTTTTATACTTTCCATACAGTTTCACACATTTCAGTACATTTTTTTAACTTTTAAAACAACGAAGTGGATTGTATTTAGCATTTTTTCATATTTAATCGGTATATGATGAGGTAGGACCTGCAATAATAAACTTAAAGACTCAATAAAAATTTACATGTAACGTCATAAGGACCCAAGATTTTTTATTATTTAGTGATCACCATAGTATGAAGAACTAATTTTAAAATGCCTAAAATCAAGGTAAAAATCAATAGCCAATGAGGTTTTTTTTTTAAAAGCCAATGATGGAGGTGATGCACAACAATGACTGAGTAGAGTAATATTCACCGCATTAATCTCATGCACGTATATAGTACTCCCTCCGTCCGGATTTGTTGGTCCGTTTTGGGGATTCCAACTTTTTTTCCATTACTTTTTGTGTTGGTTGTTTTCACATTATCAAAAGTAATTTTCCCCTACTTTACCCTTTAACTTTTGAAAATGGACAAACATTTTCGGACTTGAAAAAGTATGTTTGTGGACCAACAAATCCGGACGGAGGGAGTAGTAATTAACAAATGACGGTTCTACCCTTGTATCTATTTTATCCTGAGTCCATATTAAAAACACATAAAATACGATGTTTAATTAGAATGTTCTACCAAGTAGGCTTTGCGGGATCCACAACATTTAGCTTGATATGTAATATTACTATAAGTAGACTTTTTGATAAATCTTTCTAAGGTTGCAATTGCCATTAATGATTGGGTATTTGGACGGTACAAATCAACAGACATTACAGTGACTGATATTTATTTCAACACAATCCCGTGTATAATATTTATTTCATAACATTCTAAAACTCGGTAGTGAGACGCGTTAATCGCCAAGATATTATTCAGAGCCTCTGTGGCATCGCTATACACGTAGTGCCCGAACTCCTATTCCACCACGCACTGAAGTGGACGTCCCATAGAGTCTTGTATCTTGAGCCTCGTGCCATGTGCGGTGGAAAAGAGGCCCGGGGCAGCTGGTAAGATTATAATATATACCATTTGATACCAGGTGGGGTTGGTAAATAGGGGTGCGATTAGCATTGCTGTCCCTCTAGGAAACGCCAAATCCCATTGGGAAGCGCTGCCCTGGCA
Organism: Vaccinium vitis-idaea; assembly: GCA_963854785.1. Classification (NCBI taxonomy): domain Eukaryota; kingdom Viridiplantae; phylum Streptophyta; class Magnoliopsida; order Ericales; family Ericaceae; genus Vaccinium; species Vaccinium vitis-idaea. Next base: position 30,038,201 of record OY978220.1, on the reverse strand, counting down.
CCACTTCCACTAAAAGACAACACACCCAAAAATTGATACCTTCGCCTAATTTGTCCGTTCACAAACCCACCCCCTGTCTCGTGTAATTAAAACTTTCCATAAGCCCTTCCTTGCAAAATTAACTCTATTTTGTCCGTATCCCGGGCCTGTGCGTTACAGGCACGTGGTGGAAAAAGATGTTGGGACACCGCACCGCAACAGAATAATTAAGAGAGAGGCAGAGGAAGAGAGACCTATAAAATTCCAACTTTTGTTCACCGATTTCCCCACTGAGCGATCTTGGCTTTTCTCTCATTCTCTCTCTCTCTCCATATTTCTCTCTCTCTCTAGAATTCACTCTTTCCTCTGTAAGGCTTGAAAACTCAAATGCAATGACAATCAACTGCATAACAAACGTACCAATGACTCAGCCGCACAAAGAAGAGCAAAGGAGTTTAGTGTTCGATGCCTCCGTGCTTCAGCACGAGGCCAACATACCCACACAGTTCATATGGCCCGACCACGAGAAGCCCGGTGCCACTGCACCGGAGCTTCCCGTGCCCCTCATCGACCTCGGCGGATTCCTTTCCGGCGACCCGACCGCCGCCGAAGAGGCGTCGAGGCTGGTAGGCGAGGCCTGCCAGAAGCACGGGTTCTTCCTCGTGGTCAACCACGGCGTGGACTCCGCGCTCGTGGCGGACGCTCACCGTTACATGGACTCATTCTTCGAGCTGCCACTCTGTGAGAAGGAAAGGGCTCAGAGGAAACTCGGGGAGCACTGTGGGTATGCTAGTAGCTTCACCGGAAGGTTTTCTTCCAAGCTTCCTTGGAAAGAAACTCTTTCTTTTCGGTATTGTGCTGAGCAGGACTCGTCCGACATTGTTCAAGACTATTTCAAGAATACAATGGGTGACGATTTCGTCCGACCCGGGTAAGAAACCATTACTATGACTTGGTTCAAAAATCTACGATACAGAATGACGTGACAGTGACAGTTTTTGAAATTGCGAGTTCACTAATAAGTGTTCTAATATGATATGAAATGAAACAGAGTATAAACAAAAAAAAGCCTCGTTTTTTTGTGTTTTTTTCTTCTCTTGTTATATTTCAAATTAATCTAAATTTCGGGTATATGTGATTGTGAATATAGGAAAGTGTACCAGGACTATTGCAACGCAATGAGCAATCTGTCATTGGGGATCATGGAGCTGTTGGGAATGAGCCTCGGAGTGAGCAGAGACCATTTCAAATCGTTTTTCGAAGGAAACGATTCGATAATGAGACTGAATTACTACCCAAAGTGCCAAAAGCCAGACCAGACCTTAGGGACCGGACCTCATTGTGATCCAACTTCACTAACCATACTTCACCAGGACTCGGTTGGTGGACTCCAGGTGTTTGTAGATGACCAATGGCATTCTATTGCCCCTAACTTCAATGCCTTTGTCGTTAACATTGGCGACACCTTCATGGTAAGCTATAAAAAGAAAGTCTGGTTTATTTGTCCTTTTTTTGAAAGTCTGGTTTTAAAAGTAAAAAATATATTTTATTTTTCGTATGTCGTTTTGTTATTTCTCACACTAGTTTACAAGAACTTGAAAACGATTCAGAAAATATTGTACCGAAGTGCTTTAATTTTAAGTACTTTAAAATGGAAATAAGTATGATTTTGAATAGAACAATGATACATACACTCCCTCCCAACCACTCCCCACCACTCCCCCTCTCACATGTAGTGAGACCCACCACATGTGGGATCCACGGTGGAACCCACCACATGTGAGAGGGGGAGTGGTAGGGAGTGGTTGGGAAGGGAGTGTATCTATCATTTTTGTTTTGAATATGAATAGGAAGTACGGATGTTGTTATGCTGTCTGCTGAACAAAATCAGTCACATCCAGTGTTTTTGCAAGGAAGTATCTAGTGCTATTACAACAAAAATGTTACGGACACAACTAGGACCAAGTTAGTACAGTGTAAAGACCAAGTCATACAATTCACAATACCAAGTCACTTGGCCTTCGTCCTGGTTTTGCGAAGTCTTTTTATTTGTATAACTTTGTTTTTGCACTTTACTGACTTGTATGACTTGGTCCTTACACTTTACTAACTTGGTTCTAGGCTTTTGTGGTCGGTTGTTGCGGCTGGTTATTGTGTCGGAAGCATTATTGCTACTACAAAGTTAGAAAAAAAGAAAGTACTACTACATACCAAAAACCATCTTCGTTTGTGTTTTGTTTTAAAGTGTAAAATATCTGATAATTAGGTATGAACTTTTTGTAGGTACAACACTACAACTTGATAGTAAGGAAAGTAGTAAGGGAAATGATTTTCACACCCCCCATTTTACAATCCACACCCCATTTTTTGTCTTTATCTTCATGAATTTACAATATTACCCTTAGATGTATGAAAAATATGTATTGAAAAAGGGCAATATTGTAAATTCATGTAAGGTAAAGACAAAAAGGGAGTGTGGATTGTAAAATAGGGAGTGTGAAAATCATTTCCCAAGTAGTAATCACTAATCATACTATATCTATACTATATCTACACAAAACTGATATTGGATAGTGTTACGATTTATTTAAAAAAGATGCACGAGCCTTTTGATTTTGGACTTATACAATAAAAAAGGCTGCACTATACGTGTAAAAAGTCACATTGATTAATATGAGCTTAATTTATTTCATTTAGGAAAAAAAACATTTGTCAATTTTTCTTCCAACATAAATATCTTATGCACACTTGTAAATTTATTGCACATTGAGAATTAAGTTTTGGAAGCATTGGATAAAGTTGGTACTAATAAACAAAAACTTTTGTGTGGTGTTTTTTATTTTATTTTATTTTCAGGCTCTATCTAATGGAAGATACAAAAGTTGCCTGCACCGAGCCGTGGTAAACAACAAAACTCCTAGGAAATCTCTTGCTTTCTTTCTTTGTCCAAAGAAGGATAAGGTGGTGACCCCACCAACTGAGTTAGTGGACAATAATAACCCCAAGATATATCCTGACTTCACATGGCCAACCCTGCTCCACTTCACACAGAAACACTACCGAGCCGATATGAACACCCTCAGTGCTTTCTCCAAATGGGTCTCATCAGAAAACAGCTGAAGTACTCCTCCCATAAAATAAAGTAATTTTATGACAAGGACACAAGGAGGACAGCAAACATTATTCGGTCGTCTCGGGTATCGACACGTGGTGCATGTCCAACACCTTTATTCATCGCACGTTTTTTTGGGTTCATACGTTTAGTACTGAACCTCACAAAAATAAGTGATGAATAAGGATATCGGGGGACCACGTGACTGTACCCGAGACTACTGAATAATTACTCGGCGGAGGTTGAGGAAATGATAGTTTTGATGGAGAGCTTGGGCTTTTGGAGGCAGAGACAAAGTGGGAAGCCCACTTTCTTCCTTTTTATTTTAGTGGGGGTCTAGTTAACTGGGAGTTTCTATTACTAGAGATCAGTATGGGCCAGTTTTGTATTCTTCTTTTTCCCAATATAGTAACATTTATTAACAGCATTATTTCGTCTTTTTATTTGTCAGCAAAAAAAAAAGAAATTTTATTAACTCGAGCATTGTTTCGTCTTTTCTTTAAATTATCCAAGATTAGAATTGGAGCCAAGTTTTAGCATTCGATTATATAACTTCGCAAATCCTTATCAATGGCCACATTCGATCGGTCAATCAGATTAGTTCTACAGTTCATCGTATTTTTATTATTTTCTCGATAATATTTTCCCATTTACTTGCCATATGTAATTAAGAAGAAAAATCGATCGAATTGACAACTACAATGTCACAATTTAGTTTCCATCTTCTTTTTCTTTTAAGTAATGTAGCATTAAAGATGCAGTTTAAAATAAAAATGTACAAAGATGAATTCTTTGGAAAAAAGAATTTAATTTTAGTATACTCCAGAGGTTGACCCATGTAAGAATCTCCAAAAAGAAAAAAGAAAACTTTTAATCTAGTATCAATCCTAACCATGAACTCATCGATTTCTGGCTATTATAACTAACAGAGTAGGGAAAAATTCGTAATCTAACCACCTCATTCTTTCTGTACTTTATCTTTGTTGTTACTCTCCAGAATATTGGGTCTTGTAGTGCACGCCATGCTGGGATCAATGGATCGTACAAACTAACTCCCAACAATTACTGAGTGTGTGAGAGGAAGCATAAAAAGGAAGATGATGGGAAAGAAGGGATGAGATCAATGATGATAAAATTACTCTCCACAGTTACCAGCTAGGAATGGTAACAGGGCAGGGCAGGTTTTGATATACCCCGACCCGAAAAATACGACACCGCCCCGAGCCCAATTGGGTAAGTTATGGATGTCCCATCCCACT